>PVIU01009530.1:0-29686 GCA_004026605.1 Ondatra zibethicus | reverse complement strand
CAATATTTACTGACCTCCCAGTGGCTCATTATTTCCTGCATAGTTCACTGGCCTAGAGACACCCTCATATCAGCTAGCAAAGTAAAATCACACAACAGTTCACTGAGACAAAATCCCCACGCTTAGTACCAATCCTCCCAACCTTTCAATTCTTGCTTGCTTGGAGGCATCTTTCCCAATAACCGCTTCTTTGATCCCCAATATAGGAAGCCTATATTCACTTCATATTGCCGTGGACCTTGATATTGTTTAAAATGGTCCTATATCCAAATTATGAACCAACTGCCTATAACAATGTCTCTTTACCAACGACTTCTAACCACTCCCACTTGGCCTCATCATAGCCTCTTATCTACTAATCCTTTCATGCTAAGCCTCAGTACAGTCTTTTTCTTTCTTTGTTTCTCTCCTTATTTAAATTGCATGTCAGAATCCTTGATGTAAACATCATTTCTTCAGAAAGGTTCTCATTTCCCCTTCTCTGATTTCTGACATATCATGGATGTGAAAGACTCTGCTGTGATTCTCCCACCACATTGGGCTGAACTATAAGAAAAATATATCTCTCTTCCTTAAAAAATAAGACAAACAAAAAACCACTCTTATCAACATTCTAAACTTCTATAAATCTTGGTATTTTATCACACTCAACCTAGGCCCACACTTGCTATTGTGATTTATCTCTGATAATGTGTAAGCATATCAAAAGTGTTGAATAAAAACAGCAGAGAAAAATTTTACCTAAAGAAATCCATAATCAGTGTTGGAAGAGATTCGGCCACACTGTGAACCCCAAGTTTGCATTTGTGTAAAATAAAATTAACCTTGGGTCAGGAGGCTGCTTTAGCAGCTAGTTGACAGAAAGAGGGCATCTGGGAGAGTCAGAGACACAGGAAGTAGTAGAGCATAGTTTGGAGAGGTATAGATAGCTCTTTGCAGTTTGGTGAAGCAATAGCACAAGTCTTTCAGGTACACCGTCAAGGAGGGAAGGTTAGCTAACTACAACTCATCCTCTCTGAGCTAGCAGGTTTTTACCCCAACCTTTGAATCTGGAGTCTTATTTATAAATAGAAGTATAGAGATTTAGTTAAAGCTACCTTTAGGGGAAGCAATAGGGCTGTTGCCTGAGGGAGCAGAATTTCTGCCAGGTTGTGGCCTGAGTGGCCAGATTGCTGTTAAAGAAGCAGGCCAGTAACTGCGGAATTGCAATTTTTGGCTGAAATAGCAGTAGATTAAGTTAAAACAACATTTGGTACTTCAACACATGGCACGACCACACAGGCAGAGAAGTTATGCCAATTAGCTCTGTCACAGTGGCTCTCTGGGCTTCTTTAGGCAAGTACTCACAGTAGGTGGTTGCCACTTGCTAGGACTCTAGAACACAATCTCCCACTTGGAAATTTGCAAGGGACTTGAGTTTGCTGTTGTACTACTGAGAAGTCAGTGGATTTGATGAGATATCTGGGAAGTCTTTTGTAGAAAAAAAATCTTTCACATGTTAGGAATGGGGAACAACACAATGCAGGGTGCTAGGACTCTGTATGGTGTTACTTGGATTGTTTGAAAATGAAAAATTTAAATGAGGGGATTAAACCACTTAGCTGGGATTGACATAATGTCAAATGTAATTACTATCAGTTTGATAATTAATATGTTATCCTTAAAAATGTGGTTTGAGAACTGTGCCATAAATGACAATTTGACTGATAAGATACAAGCTTTAGAAAGACCTACTAATAGAAATAAGAAAAATACTCAGACATAAAAGGAATTTAGAGCAGAACCTACCACACCATTGCATTATGAAACTGAAGACATAAGGTTATTATTACACCAATCTTAATTTATCCAGTTACCATACAAGAATGATCACCAGATGATAGGCACTCCCAAAGCTATACAGAAGTTAATTAGAATAATGTAGAGATGTTAGATTTGAAGAAACTTAAGGAAGTAACAGTTTCATACAGTATGCATTCACCCTTTTTGAAATGGATATTAAATTCATGGGCCACTAGGAACAAAATTTTTCAAAAAGACTGGAAAGATTTAGTTACACCAGTATTGGAAGTTGGTCCTCAGTTACAATGGAGAACATGATGGAGAGAAGGAAGCTAGGGTCATAGAACAAGGAAGTAGTGCTAGAGGTCATGAGATTTCTTAAGGTCAGTGATAGTGAGGGCTAGTATGTTGATTAGCAAAAGCTGTTTATATTTGATGATAACATCTTGATTCTATGCTGTATAGCAGCTTTGAATGCTTGGAACAGGGCTGAAGAATCAGTAAAGAGGAGTGAGTCATTTACTAAAATTATTTAAGGCCCCAAAGAAGCTTTCACTGATTATTTTTACAAAGATTGACCTCAGTTGTAAGTAGAATGAAATCAGATTCAGATGGTAGATAAATATTAACTAAATCTTTGGCTTTTGAAAAGGTTAATTCAGAATGCAAATGGGTGATTAGGTTTTTAAAGCAAGATCATCACCCATAGATGAAAGGATCCAAAATACAGCTGATATTGGATCTCACACTTATGATACTTGGATAGAAGAGGTGATTTCTAAAACCTAAGAAAAATCAAAAAGTCAGATTTTGTTTTAATTGTGGTAATATAGGTAATCTGAAAAGGTATTGTAGGTAAGTTGCTCCTAGAAAAAAAAATGTTTCTTTCTAGGGGTGATCCAAACAGAAGGTACCATCCTTATGAAATATGCAGAAGGTGTGGCAATGACCAGCACTGGACTGATAAATGCAGACCAACAAGGGACAGGCAAGGCAACCCTTTGCCATTTGGAAATGCTTTAGGGGGCCTCTCACAGGATTTATTGCCAAATTTAGTTCTCTATCAGCACTGGAGAACCCCCCCACACACACATACACGCACTGAGTAATGAAAAGACTTACTGCCTGGTTAAAAAACCATACTGCTCTGGATGACAGAAGAGTACTAGTATATGAAACAAAATGTTCAAAAGAGACCATAAAAGTATTTGGCAAACTTCTATAAATAACCAAAGACCAAACAAAGCTAAAATTACAAATAAGTGGCATTAATTTTGATGGTTTAGTAGACATAGCTGCAGATGTAACAACACTTTAACCAAAATCTGGGCATTTAGATTGGCCTCTCCAGGAGATACAAGTTCAGCTTCTAAATATTGGTGCTTTATCTCACATAAAAAAAAGTGCAAAATGGGTTGAGTGTATAGGGCCAGAAAGACAGATAGGAAAATTAAAACCATATGTGGCTAATGTAGCAATGAATTTATGGGGATGTGATTTAATGCAGCAATTAAACAAAACAAATTAACATTCTGTCAATATTAGAAATAAACTCAAAATTAACATCTGCTTCTGTGAAAAATATTAAAGAGTATTATCAAGGATAGTCACTGACTGTTTAGGTTGTATGTAAGCAGGGTATAACAGTTGCTGATCTTTCAAAGGTATCAAAAGTCCTGCCTTAAAACAGTTAATTGACGAACCTATCTGTGTGAAACAATAGCTTTTGTCATCAGAAAAATTACAGGTATTATAATAGCTGGCACAGGAGCAGTTAAATGTTCAACATATTGAAGAACTGACCAGTCCTTGGAAATTTGCTATATTTGTCATTGAAAAGAAATCTGGAAAATGAAGAATGTTAACAGATTTAAGAGCCATAAATAAGGCAATTCAGTCAATTTGTTCTTTACAGCTAGGAATTCCCTTGTCTTCTTTATTATGGAATGCTGTGGGATAATGCTTTCATACAATGTAAGGATTTGTCACTCATATTGTTTTAATAAAACACTGATTGGCCAGTAACCAGACAGGAATTATAGGTGGAGCAAGCAGATTAGGAGTATTCTAGGAAGACAAAAGGGCAGATACATAGTCATCAACCAGACACAGAGGAAGCAAGATGAGAATGCTTCTCTGAAAAAATGTACCAAGCTACATGGCTAAACATAAACAAGAATTATGGGTTAATTTAAGTTTTAAGAGCTAGTTAATAATAAGATTTAGCTAATAGGCCAAGCAGTTTATAATTAATATAAGCTTCTTTGGGACTGAATGGCTGTGGGGCTGGGTGGGATAGAAACTTCTGTCTACAAGTTAAAAAGTTATATCTATTATAGTGATTGATTTAAATGACTGCTTTTCCACTTTTCTTTATATAATCAAACTCTAAACTACGTGAAATTAATCTAGTCCAAAAGAGAAACAGAACTCACACAAAGAAACAGAGATCACACGCCTTTAATCACAGCCCTAGAGAGGTGGAGGCAGGAGTGATATGGCTGGGCAGAGAGAGGAAGTAGGACAGGAAGAGACAGGAGCTCAATTCAGTCTGAAGAGCAGTGAGGTCTCAGGCAGTTGTCAGTCTTAGGATTCAGACTGAGGAGGCAGTCTAAGGACAGGATTGCCCCTTTGGTCTGAGCATTGGTAGAAGTAAGAACTCTCTAGTGACTGCCGCTCTGCTTCTCTGATCCTTCAGCTTTCACCGCCTGAGATTAAAAATTACCACCTTAGGATGTTGGGAAACCTGCTTATGGTTGGCTAGGGATACAAGACTCATTTTAAATTAAGCTAAAGCCTCCCCTTCTCGGCCAGACCTGCAGATCCAAAACTGCAGGGTCTCCATGACACAGGGCAGCAATAGGACATCTAAGAGGAGTCCCAGTACCCAGGATATAGCAGAAGCCAGTGGCCTCGAATCAGACCAATGATTCATTGCAATGAACACTTACAAGTAAAGATGTATGGACTAGAGCATAGTGTGACTCACTGGGCCATGCTACAACTTACACACCAAGACGTTGTTTGTTTGTTTTTGGTTTTTGTATTATTTTTTTAGATTTTATTTTATTTTGCAGGAGAGATTGCAAGTGCAGAAGGAAGCTATGAAGAGATGGGGAGATGGATGAATTGGGATGCATGATATGAAATCCACAAAGAATCAATAAAAAGTTTTTAAAAAAATCTCCCCTTCTAACTTCTCCACTTCAGGTCTACTAGAAATATCAGTCTGGTTCCTCTAAAGTGATATTTCCCTCCAATATTTGAATGCTTTTAGCATGTGTCTTCTATGATTTTTCTTCTCCAACAACAATAAGCATAGTTATTTCAGTAGTTACTGATTGGAGATGACTCTCAGACTTGGTTACCTCTCCCCAGTTTCAGACCACTTTTATCAGAACAGATATAGGAGAGAACAAAGAGCCATGAAACTCTTGTGCCTTCAGAATTACTTTAAGAACAAGTCTGTTCAGTTCCCTCAACAGTTAGAGTTTAAATTACAAAGTCATTGAACCACCAGGCTACAATATCTCCAAGAAGGATCACACCTACAAGGCAATGAATCCACAGGACACTGGGGATTTATTGCAAGTCCTTTTATTGGAGCAATTTGTTGACAAATGCTCAAGGAAGAGTTCCAAGCAATCAGTGACAATAAAAACCTCATGAAGATAATTTCCCCAAATACTGTCCAGGAGAAAAACAGAGACACAATCCTTATCCAAAGGTAGGTTTTCTGCACCTTCTACTGATTGTTTTATTTATCATCTCTGGAGGAATTTTAGATGTTTCAAATCTAAAGCTACATCAAATCTGGGCTATATAAAAATAGCAAAAGTGTTATATTTATCTCCATTCACTAACCCTAGCCAAAAGCTAAAAAGAATTGGAGTTTAAATCCTATTACTCCCCCACAGTTCCAACCCCTCAGGTCACAATGCCAAGTGATACAATTGCTTTTGGGATAAGGAAGGGAACTGTCACACAGACCAGCTGTGGCCAGTGCTCAGGAAGAGGGAGCACATTGATCTTCTAGATGAAGAGAATTATATGTCACTTTAATGAGTGGAAGTCTTTCCAAAGACTACTCTCCTAGGCTTCCTCAAGATGAGGGGCAGAAGAACTATGTCATTCCCTGGCTGTGGGCCCAGAAGGCTACATGCCACCTAAGAGAGGGCACTAGGAGCTACTTACCTTGTTTTAAGTGACTCGGTGAACTTCAAGTAAAATAAGGCAATAAGTGACATCTTGAACTTTGCCAAGTTGCTCATTGGATCAGGATATAGTACTTACACGTTCAGACACAGAGGGACAGACCTGGGGCATTGGCTATCATATTAGAGAGGGAAGACTCATAAGAGAAGACATCCACACCAGGGCTGACATGCTACCATCCTCTTTAGCTCTGCTAACACTCTTTAATGTCTGCATTTCCTTTCATGGTATGGCTAAACACTGAAGAAAGCTGAAAGAATAGAGGGGGCCGGACCCAAAACTCGCAAATGTGGGTGTGCTCTTATGTGTTTTTCCTTCTTTTCAGACTAAGCTAGCTCCTGGAGACTTCTTTCTCCTACTGACCTTTGTTTTGTCTTTGTGCAGTTGGACCTCAGGCCTTTTTGTACATCCAAAATCTATCTAGAATTAGAAATTGAGACTAAATGCTTCCCAGTGTGTTTCCTAGTCTTCTCAGCTGAAAGCAAACTCTCTTTTGAACTCTTCTTGCCTTTGCTGTGGCATACATAAGCCTATTCGCATATTTACTTTCCTGGTCTATAAGTTAAGTTTATAAATGTGGTCTGTTTCAGTTTCACCTTCGATGTCTCCATATACATAGATAGGGAGAAGAGAAACAATCTAAATATGAGGGGGCAATAAATAAACAGTAAACAGGAAAAAGATACTAGCCAATGTACATGGAAACAGCAGCAAATTCAGGGTCCCAAATCAAGCATTGGCTTTCTGCAACTACATGCCAGACTAATCTGCATCCTCTAAGACGTAGTAAAAAACTCCCAGGCCTTCAGTATCTTCATACGAATAAATCACCTTCTCTCCTGGGAGCTATAGAGGAAAAAATTGATAATTTTAAGTGACTAAAACTTTTAATAGACATAAATAATACAGGTAAAATCAAGAACAAATTATAAAAAATGGAATAAATGCCTGTTGGTACACTTATTGAGAATAAAGAGCTACTTAAACATAGAAGATGAATAAAAATTGATATGGATTGTTATAAATACCCCCAATTGAAGAATAGACATATTTTAAGAGTTTAAATTAACTAACCATTTTGGAGGAAAATTTGAACATACCTACTAGGATGTTTAATCGCTTGTTCTTGCACAGACCTGCCACTCAGAGCACCGTGAGTAAAGATGCTACTTAACTGACATGAAACCCAGCTCCTGCTGCAGCCTATCAGATGGCTCGCAGTACAGCGACCCACTCACACTCGCGTTTAACAAGTTCACTAGCGTGATTGGTGAGCTCTAACCTGATGGGGTCCTGAACCATATGGAAAGGGGAAAATGAGATATGCACAAGTATTCACTTTCCTGTGCTTCCTTCCTGAAGATACGTCAAGACAACCACCATGGTTTCCCTAGCATGACAGACTGGACCCTAGAAGTGTCATCCAAAATTAACCCTTCCTAACCAAGTTGCTTTCTTTTCAGGATATTATGCAACAGCAACAAGACAGTCATCCGGGAAAGACAAATGGACCGAATTCCAGGTTGGTGTAGCTATACTATGAGCCTGTGGCGTGGTTATGTTTACCTGACACCTGCTGATTCTCAGTTTCAAGGTGCTTTGCTTTGAATACGAAATGTCCATCAAAGTTCAATGTTTTGAAGCCTAGGTTCCTTCACAGCCTGCAACAATATCTAGAGGTAGCAGAACATTTAGAAGGTAAGGCCGAGTGGGAAAATATTAGTTCACTGGGGACGTGTCCTCAAAGAAAATATTGGGACACCAGAAGTTTCTCCTCTTCTCTTGTTTCCTGGCCAAAGTTAAGCAAGTCTTCTCTCCACTCTAAAAAGGCCCTGTAGCAATGCACTGTGTTGCCACAGGCCAGTGCAACATGGCCAAGAAACAGTGGACTGAAACTTCTGAAGTCTTTTTGCCTTAAAAGATGGGTTATCTCACGACTTTGTTACAGTAACAAAAGAAAATCAGAAAGGTCTTCCTCACTACTTCTTCATTCTGTTCAAACTGTGTCTAAAACACTTTGTGAATATTCCACAATTTACTCAATTAGTCTGCTACTAAGGCATTTATGTTATTTTTTATATTTCGTTTATAAAGATAATGCTGCAGCTAGGAATCTTGGCATGTGTGTTTCTTTCTTCTTTTCATGTTGTTTCTCCTGGGGAAAATCCCCAGAGGAAACTTTCGGAAAAACTAAGTATAACAATTTTTATTAGGCATTGGCAAGTTTCTTTCATAGACTAGTTACACTTTTCACTCAGAAGAGAGATGGTTGTGTGCGTGTGTGTGTGTGTGTGTGTGTGTGTGTGTGTGTGTGTGAGTGCGTGTGTGTATAAGAATAGAATGTCAAAGGAAGAAGATTCTTTTTAAGTTCTTGGCAAGAATCTTTGCTCTAAGTTAACTCTACAGTAGGTCTATTGTCAGCACTGTCTCCTCTTTAAGATCAGCATTGATTTATATTCTTTAGCCATTGATAATTAGATCTGAAAAAATTAGCGACTCCGTATTTGGTCTACAATTCTAGAAATCATCCCTCCAACTTCAGCCTCTCCCAGGGTAGGCCAATATATTTGAGGGAAAGCTCTCTAGAACTATCTCCATCTTCAGCGCTCCCTCTCCTGGTATAGAGGAGGCAAAACGTTACCTTTCTCCTCTCTGCTTTGTTTTTAAAGACTTGGCCATATGCTTTAACTATTTAGACAATCAACAGGAGAAAAAATCACATGAGTTTATTTAATTCAACCTTTACATAGCATAAGAGTTTTATTTAGAAATTAATAATAGGGACACTCATACTGAATATGGTGAATAATGGCAACATGACCAGCAAGGGGGCTGAGGATGGGTAGTTATTTGGATGAAGTAGTGAGCTATTAGGAATATAAATTTAACAAGGTTTTTCTTGACCAGCTTTCTTTGGTCTTGGCTTCTTGCTTCTATGCCAGTATAAGAAGGCTTTGCGTTAGCTTTCCTCTCCTGTTTTAGAAAGCAAAGGATGGCCCGAGTGCTCTTGCACTGATTTTACCAGGCGGTCCCCGTGGTGGAGCAGCATGCTGTGAGATGCTGTGCTCTGGGCTCTGGGTTGCAACCGTTCTCAGCTTCTCTCTTGGTTCCCCACTGTATGTTCTAAAACATCAGTTACTGTCTCCCCTCTGTTGCCATGATTTACATCAACATATGCTGTTGCATGACACCTCTTATCTTTAAAAAATTATAAGTGAGGCTCTTCTTCCTGCTGTTCTTCTGAAGAGGGGAGCAGTTCTCTGCCCCGCCCCGTTCTCTCACTACCCTCTCCTTTACCCTTCTCTCAAACAACTCCACACTCAAAAAAAAAGAAAAAGAAAAGAAAAGAAAAAGAAAATTACAAGTGAACCTTCTTTGTGCTGTCTCATTCCCCCCCCCCCCCGTTCTTAGTCCAATTTTGCAAAGGCCTTGTTTTTACTTCCTAGTCTCCATTGCATACCTAAATATTTCTGGGATGTCTCTCCCCCATAAAAATTTAAACAAAAGTCTGTTGTTCAAAATGACTAGCAGAAAACACCATTACATAGAGGTGTTTGTGGAATTCCCCCTCATTCTTTGAATCCCCTGCCCTCAAGCCTTCTCCTTTGGTGCCGTTGAATATCCTGGTGTCTTTTATTCTTTCAATGATTCTTATTAGTTTACTTTGATTATTCAAGATAGTTCCTGTGAGGTCAGATTTAAGCTGTTGTTTCTGTCTGTTCTTTCCCTAGTGACTCTGTCTACTCCTTTAGCCTTGGATGATGACATCGTATTTACTTTTCTCCAGCTAAGTGGTTTCCCCTGAGACTCAGATGCAGAAAGCAAACTGAGGAGTTGGCGGCTTGCTTGGCTGCTTCACCATCTCAATTAGAATATGTCCAAGACCCCTCCCTCCAACTGTATGCCCCCAACACTGGGGTCAGCCTAGGTTTTATCTTTTTTTTTCTTGAATCTCTACACACAATCTGTATTTCTTTACTAAGGCTGCCTTAACAAAGCAAACATACTGGATTCCTTAAGCGGTAGTTTATTTTCCCACAACTTGAGAGGCTGTGAGTCTGACAAGGTGTTGGCCTTGATTTGAGGACACTCCTTCTGGATTGAAAATTTCCTTTCTTTGTGTTTTCTGAAGGTCATCCCCCTGTGCATGTCTGTGCCCTAATTTCTCAAGCAAGATTAAGGTCAATCTGTGTCAAATTTGGGTAGGGTCCACCCTGTGGCCACATAAAACCTGCCTCCAAATACCATCACATGGAAAGGGGCTATGGGTTGAGTATTCAACCTATGATTTTTCAAGGTTGAAAATTCAAGCTGAAACACTAGGAATATGTCGCAAGAGAGAATTCATTGGCCAATTTGGTTATTTTAAAATCAGAATGTCCCCAGTCAACTACAGCTTCCCCCTTGGCCTGCTTGGACACCCCCTTGAAGTTCTGGATACTGGGAATTGTTATCTTCATTATTGCAACAAGCTGTTGGCTGGTTTTTTCACTTCACTCCTGCCCCTCCAATCAGTATTCCTTCAAAGAGCCAAAAAGATGCTCCAAGTATGACTCAGATCCAGTCATTACTACTTCTACCAGGAAACCTCAGGATCTTCTGAACTCGGCACAGTCAAATCCTTGAGGACCTTGTATGTCTGCCTGGCTTTGGAATATTTCTCTGTGGTCATCTCCTGTTACTAACAGCCATACTGATTTTCTTATTTGCATACACTTGGGCTCTTCTACTCTTCATGATCAATTTCTTTTTGTGCTTTAAGATTTAGTGTAAATGTCGTTTTTATAAGAACGTTTTTCATAAGATCTTTACAAAGGACAAAACTCCTCCCTGTTTTTTCTGTTTCATTCTTAATACTTAGTCCTGTTTGCTGCCTCTTTACTTGGTGTTTTTGTTTGCTTATTTCCACTCCAGAAAGGCATGTGTTTGTGTGTGTGTGTGTGTGTGTGTGTTATCTTTCTCTTTCTGTGTGTGTATAGTGAATGTGTGCATGTGTGTATATATATATACATATACATATATACATATATATATGCATGTTTGACACTATGTCATAGCACACATAATCAGGGAACAGACTTCAAAAGTTGATCTCTGCTACCACATGTGTCTCGAGGAAGGAGAGAAGGGGAAAGAGAAGAGATTACCCTGATTGGTGACAAATTCTAACCAGCCAGCAGTTATTTCTAAACTCCTGCCCTGAGATAAGAGCCCTATAAGAAGGTAGATAGCCAAACATGGAAAGGAAGAGTGGTATAATCTCTTTGCCAGAAAAGACCTATGAACTACGGGAGACCAGCAGAGAAAAAGAAGAAAGTCACTAGGAGTGGCTACTTGAACTCGAGAAAACCTAACCCCACTCAGAGTCGGCAGAGCCCAACTCTGGGGTCCCTCCTTGCCCCAGAACTCTATTCCACATGCAAATATTTTTTTCTTTTTCTTTTTCTAGCTTGAATTTTATCTCTATCTTTTAATTATTTAATTGATGGAGTAGAATAATGTAAAACCTATACTCTTAACACCTAGGATCTAACCCAGGTCTCCTGGTTTGGTGGCAGATACCTTCACCCACTGAGCCATTTCACAGGCTCCAGAAATATGTCCTGATGTATCCTCAGCACCTATAACACTGCCTATCAATGGCTAGCATTTGGTAAACACTTTTTGGAACAGAAGAAAATGAACACGTAAATAGATGGACACTTTGCTCCATGACAGCAGAAACCTTGTCCACCCATGCTCCATGGACCTCTCCAGACAGAAATTCAGTGAATTTTGCATTAAGTTAACTAATTCCTACAGAGAAGAAACTGAGGTCTAGAGAGTTTAAGTGAGTACTCTCTCTTCAAGAAGCAGAAACTTGAAGTTAGGTTTTTCAGTCTGCTGATTGACATCACCAGTTCTTGAATATTAGCAGTAGAAGGAACTCAGGGTGATCTCACCAATAAGTAGGTTTTACAAATGAAGAAAATGAAACATGGATAGTAAAATGACAAGCCTAACTCATCTGTTTTTGCTGTCAGGGCTAGCTCTTTAACCACCTAGCTGGGTAAGCCTGAACTACCTTCTGTGTCCTTCATGGACACGATTTATATGTCCCCCAAACGAAGCAATCCTTCCAGTTCAGAAGCCCTCCTTTCTCAGTCAGTCCCTTCCTCCTGGCCCACCCTCTCATCACTTGCCTCCAGCTTAACATTAGGAGAAGAATTGATAGGTATCTCACATGTTTTGTTCACTATGGCAATGTATCAATTTTAAAAACAAAATAAGAAAAAAACCAATAACTCAGTTTCTTACTTTATCTGTACTTCCGGGGACCAGGTCTGTCTGCCATCCAATCTTCAAGGAATGGCATATCCCCAGCTCCTGGTTGTATTTTTAAAAAGTATTTGCATAATAATCATTTGAAAGAAGTACCACTATAAATCCTTGAAAAGGGACAATTAACTGGAAAGAATAACATAGTGCTGGTCGTGGTAACTACGTATGTAACTCCTTGGTGTGAGAGTGAGTGAGCTCTCCCATTCCTGTGGTTTTCACTTTATTTTAACCCCTGGTAATCAGTGACTTACACCACAAGAAAATAAACCACTCTTATTTACACCCAAAATGTCAAATCCCATTTGCACTTAAAATGCCATCACCTTGCATAATTCTCCTGACTTAAACTGTGAGGAAAGAAAACCTAAAGGCAGGTCATGAGGAGATGCAGGATACTGCACCAGCCCCCTTTTTCTGCAGCCTTTATCAAGCACCTTAATTTGCTGCAACCATTCCAAGATGGAAGTGTTTTGAATTCTAAAATAGCTTAGCACCAAATGTGTCATAATTAATCCGAAACTATATTTAGAATGATGAAATTTGCCATGAAATCTAAAATATGCTTCAAATGTCAGTCTTATTTTTAATTAATATGCCAGCCTACCTTTGCAATAATCAAGTTTTACAGTCTCCCACTGCTGGATAAGTTGGAGGCTGTTTTGTGGGGTGTGTGTGTGTGTGTGTGTGTGTGTGTGTGTTTCCTTTCTAATCTCACAACTATGGTAACGCAGTTCCCTCACAAATCCGTTCTTCTCCCACAGATTGTCCAAGGAAATCTGATTTCAGCCCCGTGGCACATTTTGTCTGTAAAATATTTTACCCAGTCACATCTAGCATTCCCATGATTTGACATTTGCTACAAGAGGGCAATATGTTACAAATCTTCAGTTAGCCTGTTTCTTTTGACCTAAATTCTTAGGGTAATGGGATGCAATGCTCCAGAGTGAAAGGAAATACACTTCATTACATCCACCCTTTCCTCCTCCCAGCTACCCTCCCTGTATCTCCCCCAACACCCCCGCTCTCAAGCTGACAGTCTCTTTCTCTTTCATTATATTTGTTACATTTAAACATGTGTGTATGCATATGTATGCACAAATACATATTTATATTCATACAAATACAACCTGCTGTGTCTGTTTTTGTTGTTTCTGTGTGTATAGTTTTAAGGCTGACCACTCTGCATTAGACAACTAGTAATGGGACTTATCCTTGGGAGAGTGGGTACGGAGTTTTAAAATACTGATCAGTAATAAAATCTGTTGCCTATTTCATACTGGTTATATCCCTCCCATATTTTCTGTTGAATTTTTAAAAATGGTTTATAATTGATAAAAGTCTATCACATGGAGCCCAAAATTCTTTTCTTTTTAACTTTTATTGATTCTTTATGGATTTCACATTATGCATCTCTATCCCACTTATCCCCCCAATTACTTGAATCTGCCCTCTGCTCTTGCAACCTGCCCCCCAAATCAAAACCAAATTTAAAAGCAAAACCAAACAAAGAAACAAAATAAAACAAACAAACAACAACAACAAAAAGAATCTTGTCGTGGAAACTGCAGTGTGGCCCATGGAGTCACACAGTTTACCCTTTAGTCCATTCATCTTTACTTGCAAGTGTTCATTGCCACGAGTCATCGGTCTGAATTGAGGCCTCTTGCTTCTGCTGTGCCACTGATGTGCGCTCTCACTGGCGCTCCTCTTGGATATGTTGTTGTTGTCCTATGTTGTGGAGATCCTGATGTTTTGAATTTGTGGGTTCGTCCCCTTCACCTGCTCCAACGATACTGGTTTCCGTGAATGTTATGGTGGGCCAACTCAGCCATGGTTCTGGGCCTGGTGGTAGGTGGTTTGGTCAGCCTGCCAGCTTTCCATCATTGCCGTTCCCTGGGCAAGCTGTCCAGCACTGCCTCGGCTGCCCCACCCAGTGCATCCTGCAGCAAGAAGCAGGGCCAGTTCTCCTGCCTTCAGATCCTCAGTTCGGGTCACCCGAACTCACAACACCAGGGTCAGTTTTTCTATTTTGCTCAGATGAGGCGCAGGGCCCTCTCTCCTGGGCATATGGGGGGAGGGGCAGGCTCAGCTCTCCTGCTCTCACCCAGAAACAGGGTCAGCTCTAGCATGCTGTGCAGGTAAGGTGCAAGGCCCGCTCTCCTGTGTGATGAACTGGTGAAGGACAGGACTAGCTCTCTCACTCTCATGACCCCCAGACCAGCTCTTTTGCCTTCTGCAGGTAGCAAGGGGTAGAGGGTGGAGGGCATCTTTCCCTCACCAATGTGACTGTAAGGCAGATGTGGGGGGGGCAGCATCAGCTTTGTTGCTCTCATACCCCCAGGGTTGGCTCACCTACATCCCCCAACAACAGGGGCAGCTCTAATGTGCTGCCCAGATGGAGTGCAGAGTCCATTCCCTTGTGTGCTACAGATGGTGAGGGTCAGGACTAGCTCTCCTATACTTGTAACCACAGGGCCAGCTCTCTCACCTGTCGCAGGTGGTAATGAGAGATGGGGGAGGGCATCTTTCTGTCACCCATGCTACCACACAGCAAATGAGTGGGTCACACAGAGATGGGGTCAACTCTCCTGCTCTTGTACCCTCTTAGTGGGCTCACCTTCTTGTCCCAGACCATAGCATCAACTCCAGTGTGCTGGCCAGGTGAGGTGTACACCTGTGGCGAGGGATGGGACCATCTTTCCCCAGTGTGGAGGTCAACTCTCCCCTGAGGGTCTGGGCCAGCTCTCCTGCAGTATCCAATGGGAGACAGGGCCAGCTATCTCAGGCCAGCGAATAGCAGGGCTGGCTCAGCACAGCTTGGTTCCAGTGATAACCCTGCCCCCATGCTAACATGGGCCACAATCAACATCTCAGACATAGCCCTCAGCAGCAACTCAGGGATAGATGTCAACATGGCTGTGGTGGCAGAACAGGCCCCTCAGATCAGTATGAATCAGTATGTCCCAGTGGCAGCATCACCCTCAGGCACCTACATAGTCTCAGGTAGCTGACCAGACCCTGGGCATCTGTAGAGCCCTCAGTGGTAACAGGCATGGACATCACCCAAGCTTTTAGCCTCTGCAGGGCTGGGCACCTCAATTGCCCATGTGGCAGCACTGACCACCCAGACTGGTATGACTCCAGCAGCAGCATGGTCCTCAGACACCAACATGGTCTCAGGTGACTAACCAAACCCTGGCAATATATACTACCTTTGGTAACAGAAGTCATGGACATCAACTTAGAGTCTAGCTGCTACAGGGCCATGGACCCAGACATGGCCCTCTGCAGCATCCCTGGCTGGGAAAATACCAGGGCCTTCAGATACCCTCATGGCCACAGGTTGGGTCCCAGACCCTGAAAGCCCAAAATTCTAATAACTGTGTCAGCTGGGAAAATCATACCCTATAAACAGAGATTTATTAGTTGAGCCTGATTTTCGTGTGTCTACTATAGATGCCTGGTGAAGAGGAAAGATGATCATTTGTCCTAAGTTTCACAGACAGATGTATGACCTGAGCTGACGCCTTGGGAAATCTTCAGTGACATCACAAATGGTTAAGATGACCCGCTCTGTATGAAGAATGACTCCCATGAGTCTTACTTTTCCTTTGCTGTCATAAGACACTATGACCAAGGCAACTTACAAAAGAAAGAATGTATTTGGGGCTTATAGTTTCAGAGTGTTAGAGCTCATGACCGTCGTGGGGCAGGGGCATGACTGTAGCCAGGCAGGCATGGTGCTGGAGCAGTAGCTGAAAGTTTATGTCTTAAGACAACAACCAAGAGGCAGATAGAGTCCTAATTGGAAACGACGTAGGCTTTTGAAATCTCAAAGCCCACCCCCAAGTGACACACCTCCTCCAACAAGGGCACATCTGCTAATCCTTCCCAAACAGTTCCACCAACTGTGGAGCAAACACTCAAACCTATGAGCTTACGGAGGCCACTCTCAGGCAAGCCACTACACCCCAAAAAGCGTGAAACAAGCACAACATTGAGAGTGATTAAAAGTTGCTCAATTTGACAATAATCTTGCTTCATCTAATAATAAAAAATAATTTTTGCATACTTTGTTTTGCTCATAATTTTTTATTGTGTATTTTTAAAATATCCTGAAAAAAGACCAGAATTTAAAGCCTGGTGCTTTCCAATGATGCTTCGAAGGTCATAGTCACAGACTAATTTTTGAGTTTGTTATCACAAAAAGCAGAGAAAAGCATTAAGAACAGAATAGTCCTCCATCCATGTGAGAAGCACGTGACGTGCCTTGTCAGTCAGCAAGTGCCATTTAGGTCTTGTTTGGCTGACCTGACAGGGAACATGCAAACTGCATTGTGTCTCGTGAAGCATCAGGACCTCACTAAGAACAGAAACTTCAAATAGCAATTTCCTGAGAGTTCTCCAGAAGACATGGCTAGAGGCCGCATGAAGCATAGCCCTCACTCCCTGTGCTGCTTCTGTATGGTGGGCTACCCTTCCATCCCTTCAAGAGAAGGAAGCACAATACACTTCTCAGACAAGTATTGAGGCATTTAAAGGCACCCTGGTGCAAAGTTTATGCTTGTGAGTACATTTATCAAAGCAATGTCCTATTCATATCAATATATGAAAATGCAACACCACGTGGGCAAGCCTAGCCCACGTAACCAGCAGTACAGAAGCAAGCAACTATGCAAATAATGATAAGATGGAAACTATGGTAAATATTATGCAAGACTCATTGCTATGAGAGGAATCCCATAGCTTCAAATCACTGAAGAAAATGTACCCAGAGGATAACTCATTTACCTGAGAACCAAGGATGGCTAGGAGGGAAGTTTGCAGAGTCATTGCATAGCAGTCTAATCACAGGAAAACCAACTTCCATGCTCTGCTGCAATACATGTTGTGTGTGCTCATTTCTCAGTAGGGACAAAACTGCTCTTCCATAGTTATATTAATTTTTAATAGTTGCATGTTTTTTAATTCCATAAACTCTTCACTATGAAAACCCTCTGAACTTATATTGAACTTTTTCTGGGCAAGATCTTGACACCTGTAACTTCAAGTTTTTCTCCCACCCACCAGTTCCTGAATAACCACCCAGAGGCTTAGTCTTAATTACAAACTGTTTGGCCTATTAGCTCAGGCTTATTATTAACTAGCTTGTACAACTTAAATGAACCCATTTCTATTAATCTATGCATTGTCATGTGGCCATGGTGTTACCTCACATCTTGCTTCTCCGGCGACTGTTGGTATCTTCCCCAACTCTGCCTTCTTTCTCCTTGTATTCAGGTTGGCTTTCCTGCCTAGCTGTATTCTGCCCTGCCATAGGCCAAAGTAGCAATAAAACATATTCATAGCATACAGAGGGGCATCACATATCAGATGCCTCTAAAATATCCCCACTTTCCAGCAGTTCATCCAAGCAAGCAGTATCATGAGTCAGACTCATAACGTACAAAGTTTTGGGTCATATGCAACAACTTCTCCTGGCCCAACCTTCAGTTACTGCTATTTGAAAAGCCTCCAGCAGGATTCAGACACACTATGGCTTTAAGTCCACTTGCTTCCATTGCCCAAGGTCCTGTTCCATACTGACTGCTACAAAAGTAAGCCATGTAATCCGATTTGGAGAGCCAAAGTAGCATCTTTTCATGATCCAGCATGGTGAGCTTGCTTCAAGAACTTCCTTAGCATAGTATGAAAAAGAATGAGAGATGGCGAGAGACAATTTTTAATGACGATGTCCTCATCATCTACTCTCTTGAAGCAGACATAGATGCCTGGCCCTTTCATTAATAAGATATATTTCCCCCTTTTATCATGGTGAACTCAAGAGTTGGGATATATAGCCATGCATCTGATCTGTAGGTGAGTACAAACTATGGAAGATACTGGCCAGAATCCTAAAGTATCTAATAGAAAGTAGGATGACCTCATGGTAGGGTTAAGGTTAGGAGTTAGGGTTACAGCTAGGGCTAGGGTTATATTTAGGGGTTAGGTTTAGTGGTAGGGTTAGGGATAGGGCTAGGACTAAGGTTAGGATTAGGGTTTTGAGTTAGGATTAGTATTAGGTTTATGGTTCATGCTAGGGTTAGGATTAGCATTAGTGGTTAGTGTTATGGCTAGGATTTGGGCAAATAAAAAGGAAAACTTGTGGTGAAAAGACTTAACAGGTGGCCTCCAGATGTGACGACCCATCCTCTAGCAGTTTGTTAGTGAAGTAGAGTATTTCCACAGTCTTTTTGAGAACATCGACCAATTAGCATGCTACAGATAAAATAAAAGCTACTTTCAAATGTTGCTATTAGAGTGTGGCCCTGAATTTTGGAGCGAGAAATGCTTATCGTATGGTCAGAATGGTATGCTATTCTCATTCAATATTATCCTGTGCACTTCCCTGCATTTTTAAGTGAACTGATCTTATTTTCAGTAGTGCTGATAAAATTTGAATCTGAGAAAGTCATACAAAAAATCTATATTTCTTCCCAAGTCAATGTTCTGCTCTGTCTATTCTAATTTTTAAGGCAATTTGAAGAGTCCCAAGCTTTAAAACAAGGAAAATCTCCCCTAGTGAAATCTGCCATGTACTGAGGTATCTATTTTGAAGCACGAGAGCTTCCATCGTGAATGATATTTTGTGACTTTTCAGCAGGTAAGAAAAAAATTATAAAAATTGCTTAATGTTTCCTCAAAAGTCACTGTTTTTATAGAAATCAAGAAAAACAAATTTGTATTATAAAGTTTGAGGGACTCAACTGATACACTATTATATGTGTGTGTTTTTTCATTCTATGTTCTTTGTTTTTACAGTAAACTACAGCATTTTAAGGTATAGGAAAGGGAAGAAAATGAGGCTGCTACAGTGAGATCCAGCTATGTAAATCAGTTTCGGTCTGCCCATGTTTCTGCTATCCATCTGCTGCTGAAGAAAATTCCCACCGGTATCGTACACTGCGTCTACAGGTATTATAAATATCCTTCCATAGATCTCTACTGAGGGATAAAGCATGGGGTCAATCCAAAGTCAATCTTAAATTTTTAAGGCAGGCAAGTATATCATTTGCATACAGATCAGCAATCTGTCCTTTACTTAAGGGAAAGATTTACAGGTACTTTAAAACCAAGCCTAATCTATAAAACAAACAACCATAGAGCAATAGCAAAGGGAGAAAGGAGGAAATGAGAGATGGGGGGGGGAGCAAGAGAGAGTCCGAGATGAAGAAATTGAATTCTAATCAGTTTAAATGCTTCTTGGAGAAGAAATCCTTGCTATAAATTGCTTTTGCTTAAGAGTACAGAAATTCCAGCATAAACTAAATTGAGACTTGTGATCTGGCCTGGGGCACTATGCATTATTATTTATTTATCTCTAAATTTATTTATTTAGGCATTATTTATTTATCCTTAAATGTGTCACCATGAAAATAGAAACTTTGGGCATGGGTTGGCTGGGTGGGAGAGAAACAGGAGAGTTTGTCTAAGTCAAACCTTCTTTCCCGTTACATCTGGCTTGATCATTGCCTGGTAGCAATTCTGTTTGGTCAAACAGACCTTACCTGTGAAGCTATGTTCTAAAGACACTCAATTGTCTCTGTCCATCCAAGGAGGAAGTTTCAGTGCCCTCGGGACACTAGGGACATCGCTGGCTGGCTTCAGCTGACTTGATGATAGCCTGCTTGGCCAGAACTCAGAGGTTTGCAGGTATGGGAGAGCAGCAGAGAAGCAGAAGGCAGCTGCCTGACTCAGAGGTGAGCTCTCAGCTGGCCTGCTAACTGGAGGTCTGGGCACCATGTCGGGCTCTCCCAAAGCGAAAAGTTGGTCCCCTGGAATGTCCTCTGCGTCTTTTCGCATCATGGTGAGCCTGACTCTTCGCTAGTCTCTGGACGGGGCATGGCCTCTCAGACAAGTTCTGACTTATTTTAACCCTGTTTTCCTAAAACACTTGCTTTGTCACACTTCTAAGGTATCAGGAATGAAACCATATCCTAAAGAGAAACTTCTAGAAACAACACTGTAGACTTTAACAGCTAGAGAGAAATAAAAATAGGCCATTCATTGTAAGAAATTGCAAGGATTGGCAATTACTAAAAATTGCATATTATATAATTATAAACGTATAAGAAAACCCAGAAGGGGAGTTTGGAGAAAGTAGCAATTTGGTTTCATGTGCGTGATGGAGGTGTTCTAACATCCCAGAGCAGTGCAGAGCAGGGCTTTTCAAATATGCTCTGAATGCATTCTGTTTTCCCCACATCAAGCACACAAGCAGCAAAGTCTGAGACTTTGGGTGAAAGAACACAGCATTCTTCCAGGCTGTCAATACACTTGTGGAAACTAAACCTCCAAAATATAAATGGTAGGTCAGGGCAAAGGGCTCCGCCTTAGTGTGCCATATGTTTCCTTTATGGTCACATTAATAATCATGAGCAAATTAATCACAAATACCCCTTTCAGAAGTCTCCCTGGATTCCTTATGGCTTCACCATCCATGAGTTTCCTGTGACTATTGTGGAATATTAGTTGAAGAAGTGTTACATTTGTTTATGCTGTTGAACATTTTTTAATGATGCAAAAGTGGATTGTATTCTTTTATGTTGCATTTGCTTAACTCTGTGAAGCTGTAATTCTTTGCCTGTCTAAAATACTTGATTGGTCTAATAAAGAGCTGAATGGCCAACAGCAAGGCAGGAGGAAAGATACTCAGGACTGCCAGATAGAGAGAATGATAGGAGGAGACAGCTGGGAAGAGAAGATTGAGAAGTGAGAAGAGGAGAAGGGTCAGCCCCCCAGGTACACAGCAGTCTTCCTCCCATAGTAATGAAGTACAACACATTTACAAAGCAATTAACGTTCTTAGTAGTCAGGATATCAATCACCAATTGGAGTGACTAGAGATATAATCAAATCACTTCAAGGTGTTACCCAGCCGATTCCCTCTACAAATATCAACCTCAGTGTCAACTCCCCTCCATGACATCCCAAGTCTAAGGTAGGCCTGCTTGAACACACTCTTGAAAGTCTTACATATGAGACTTAAAACAATGTGTTACAGTTTCTTGCCCATTTGCCCCTTCCAACAGACTGAAAATATTATAGCATGCTCATCTTTTCATTCCTAAAACTAACAAACGCCCTTCTACACAGACATATATAGACATGCAGAGTCACTGTGTGAATGAATGAAGCACACTGCAGATGCAGCGGGGTATTTGTTTGTCCTTCATGGGCAGTGAGCAGCCTGGCCCTTATGTCTCTTCTCACGCTGCTATGCCATACAATGGAACTGTGTCAGAGAAGCCCCTAGTGCCACCTGGCAGAATGCACATACTCATCTGCTCCTGCTTGCTTCTAGGCAGGAGGAGAGATGATCTATTTTCTGACTTTGATGCTTTCTGCATTTTAATGAAAATAAAAATACCATTTCCTTTTCTCACATTAACACAGAGAGGAGGCCCCCGGATAGGCAGAGTTGCCAAATTTTCTTTCCTTCCTTTTTCTTTCTTCTCATACCTCATTTAGATTCCATTGTTTGTTACATCAGAATAAATCATCCGGTCTGCCCAAGCAGAAGCAGCTGTTGAGTTTTCCTCGGATTTTCCTAGTGAGTGGACAGGTTCTGGAAAAGCACTTTGATCTGGGAAAGACTGCTTCGGTATGAAATCTGAATGCTGACAGTGTGATTATACCACAACATGAGATTCCTCCATTTGCTTACTTAACAGGACTTAGGAAATGGGTGAATGAATGCTGTCTTCCAGAATGGCCTGGGTACCTGGGTTCCTTTGGTGCTCAAGTAATTAGCAATCTAATTTGGCCTGTTCTGAAAGAGAATATGTTCTCTACCAATCTCTGCAAAATATCACTTTTAAGGCCTAAGCCATAAATAACTTCCTTGATGTAGAACCTCCTGACCTCATGTGGTTTAGATGGGATCTATAGATAGTAATCTTTTTTATAACTGGGTAAGTTTTTATTCTCTGAGATATAAATAAAACTGTTTATATATTTTTCTCATGCTGTCACCTGGATGCTCTCAGACTAAGGACTGGAAAAAGGCACAAGTAAAGGTTTTGAATGCACTTTTCAGGTTTATATCCTGATCATTCCCCAGGAGCAAAATATCCATTGATGGGTGTGATCAAGTCTGATGAAATGATTGCTCTTTCATCTTGACACAGATTTCCATTTTAAAATTTAAAGAGGAAAACCAAATGCTTTGGTAGGAGGGAGAATGACAGTGAAACAAGGTAATTACCCTTTCCCTACTGCTCTGGACAGTGGCCCAGAGCTGCACATTCCAGGGGGCAATTTATAGCCCTGCAAGTCTGCAAGGAACAATACATTTCCTACTGCTGCAGGAGCTGTAAAAGCTAGACTTAATTTAAAGTCAGACTTTGCTGGAAATCATTTCAACAGACTAGTTCCCATGATCGCAAGTGAAATTGACTTAGAAGTTGTAGAGAAAATGTTTTGTGATGGACTATATCATAATTAAACAGCTAATAAGCATGCAGTGTGGCTAACAACCTTCTGAGGCATAGATGAGAAAGGCAAGCTCGCCCTGGTCTTAGAAAATAATGCTTTGGGCCCTGTTCTTCATTTTGGAGCTCTTTACTGGGCACTATTGAAACCTGTAACTGGAATAAATAGAATCTGCATTTGCAGAGATAGATTTTCAAGTGCTTACTTAATCTTGGAATCAGGATAGTCAGGCTTAGGCCGCTTAGATTTATTTATTTCTACATTCTCTGCTAAGTTCATGTGACTTGCTTTCTGCTTAGACAGGCGGTGCAATCTCTCAAGGTTTTCTCTGGGTCTAGAGATAAGATCACTTCAGTAGGATATTACTGGACATCCTTAGCCTTTTCCCAGTATTACCTTGATAATACCGATTTTTTATTATTCCAAGTGATTCTTCTGACTACGGAGAACAGCATAGTGGAACAATGACCCCCAGAGAAAGTTCTTTCCTTGAAACATGGTACTGACCATTTTTATAGGCTAAGTACACATATTTACTCACTCATTAAAGGATTTAGTTGGGGTAACAGAAAAAAGAAATAGTCCACTATATTAAGAATGTTATTCTGAACACAAGAAGCAAAGCAATTCAGCACCATTTGTGGGCACAAAGAGACTCAACTGTCTAAGCCCAGTGCTGAAGTCTTGCATGTTCAAAGCATAGATTCTTTGTGAGAACTAAAAGTCTCTGACACAAGAAAACTCTTAACCAGCCCCTAGTCATGGCTCACCAGCAGTTAAACCAAAAAAAAAAAGAAAAGACAGATTAATTTTACTCCCATCCTTTGCAAGACACAGTCCCACTTTGGCTGTGATCAGAGAGCCCTCATTTCATGCATTGAACCAGTCCATCATACAGACAGACAACTCTCAGAAGGTTGCCAAAAACCAAAATAACAGGGAAGTTTCTTTCAATACATCTCATGTTGACAGGCTATGTAGAGGTAGCTGTAGGATCTTGCTCCATTATGCATTCTATGCACTCTCAAGAGGATTCTATGTGCCAGGCACTGTAGGCTACTGTACAAGCAGACATACCTTCTGCCTTCAACAAGTCGACAGATCAGTAGAGAATACCGACAAGCAAGTGAATAATGCAGCCTCCCACAGCAAATGACACAATGCATGCAGATTTAAACAGATGCTTAGAGGAAGAAGTTACATGTACTGTTTTTAAGAAAAAAGAGCAATATCAATGTTTACCACAAGTTATAACTCTCCAAACAGCACACATCAAGTCCGACAAGGACCTAAAGCCTTCCTCTACAGAATGTGGTGCACAGACGAGCAGAATTGGCACCATCCAAGAACGCATTGAAGGGCAGAGCCTCAAGGCTCTCTCCTCGACCAGTCCAGATGCCCATTGGTTTTGAGGGACAAAGTTCTTGATCAGTGTTCTCAAAGTTCTGTTTTCATCATCACCGGAAGGGTTCAATTAAACACAGGTTGCTAATTGCCAGCTCAGTTGCTGATATGCCAAGTCTGGATGGCATACTGGAGTTCGCCTGATGGCGAGTTGCCAGCTAATGCTAATGCTGCTGGTCAGGGAACTCATTTTGAGAACCATGTTGGGTTTTATCAGTTTTGGGGGGGCATCTATTAAGATAATCATGATATGGTGGTTTGAATAGGAATGGCTCTGATAGACTCATGTGATACTGTTAGTAGGCATGGCCTTGTTGAGGCAGGTGTGGCCCTATTGGAGGAAGTGTATGACTGTGGAGGCAGGCTTTGAGGTCTTATATGCTCAAACTAGACCTAGTATGACAGTCTCCTACTGTTGCCTATGGCACAAGATATAGATCTCTCATCTTCTCCAGCACCATGTCTTTCTGAATGCTGCCATGCTTCTTGCCATGATGATAATGGACTAAAACCTTTGAAATTGTATGCCAGCCCCAATTAAATGTTTTCCTTTATAAGAGTGGCTGCAGTTATGGTGTATTTTCAGAGCAATAAAATCTTAGGACACATGTATTTTTGTTCTTAAATATATGTATGTGCTATTACATTTATTGATTTGTGTATGCTTAACCTTTCTTGCTTTCCTTAAATTAACCAATTTAATTTAGTTATACAAAGTCAACTGGAAACTATTTCATTGAGGAATTTTGCATCAGTGTTCAAAGGAAATTGGCCTGTTGTGTTAATTTTTGGCACAACCTTAAACGGTTTTAGTACACAGGTAATATTGGATTTGTAGTAGCACTCCATACCTATTTTTATTATGCAACAGTTTAAGAAGAACTGGCATATTTTCATAAATATCTGAAAGGTTTCAGCAAGTACTTCATCCAGTCCTGGTTTTTCTGTTTGGTGAATCTCTTTATTATTCTTTCCATCTCATTCCTCATTATATATTGATGTGGGATTCCCCTCTGTATGCTGTGAATATGTTTTATTACCGTTGGTTAATAAAAACCTGCTTTGGCCTATGGCAGGGCAGAATAGAGCTAGGCAGAAAAACTAAACTGAATGCAGGGAGAAAGAAGGCAGATGCCATGTAGTTGCCAAAGGAAAAAGACACCAGAACCTTACCAGTAGGCCACAGCCTTGTGGTGATACACAGATTAATAGAAATGGGTTAATTTAAGATGTAAAAGCTAGCTAGGAATGAACCTAAGCTATTGGCCAAACAGTGTTGTAATTAATATAGTTTCTGTGTGATTATTTGGGGCTGTGCAGCCAGGAATGAAAGCAAAGTCTCTGTTTACAAGATAACTCTTTATATTGCTTACATGTTTTGAGTTTAACTTTGATAATACATATTTATCTAGAAATTTATCAATTTCTTCTAAATCTTTTAATTCAATTCTATACAACTTTTCAAAAATTATTTATTATTAATTTCCTTTTTATATCTAATATTATTAGTGGGTCTTATATCTTTCTCATTATTAGTTTTCCCAAGGGTTTGTCAGTCTTTTTTATTTCTTGAAAGAATCAACTCTGATTCATTGATTCTTTGCATTGTTATTGTCTGTCCTGACTTTTGTTATTTCTATCTATATGTTAATTTTATCCATGATTTTTCTTATTATTGGAAGAACTTTTGGTGCATCATTAGATTATTTATTTTATACCTCAGTAGAATTCTGCTCTAAGCACTCATACCTGTACATTTACCTCCTAATACTGCATTTACAGTTCAAACAAGCTATTTTTTCATTTTCATTCCATTCTTAGAATATTTTATATCCTGCCCCCAACTATTCAATGACAATAGTCATTTGAAAGAGCATCTTTCATCTTCTAAGATCTGTATAATTTCCCCTTATTTTGATTTATAATTTTATTGATGATATGATAATATTTGAGTTTATTTAGGTTTTTGATATTTGATAAAAGTTGCTTTATGGTATAACCTGTTATATATTTTATGTAAAGTTCCATGAACTAATGAGGACAAATTGATATTCTAAAGCTGTTTCATGGGATGTTTTTATAGATGTTTGTTAAGTCCATATGAGCTATTGTGCAATTTAACTCTGAAGGTTTTTGTTGACTTTCTTGTCTGGATGATATAGGCACTGCTGAGGGTGCATTACTGAAGTCATCCATTGCTGTTATAGTTGGATTTATCTGTCCATTCATGTACAGTGGCATTTGCTTTAAAACATCAGTGCACCAGTATCTCAACCATATACATTTACAAGAATTATATTTTATTGATAGATTATTTTGTTTATTAATATGTAGTGACCTTGATATCTGTATTGTAATATAGTAATATTGCTACTATTACTTGCTTCTGTATTCCATTTGCTTGGTATATTGCTTCCATCCTTTTAATTTCAGTTTATGTGATTTTTATAGGCAATCACCCAGACTGCAGCTTTCAATTGGAGCTAAAACCATTTTTACATAGTGTTATAATTGAGAGGTATTTGCTACTTACTGTAATTTTGTTGGATTATTTACTGGTTTCTTTGTCACATTTTTTTTCTTCTTTTATTCTTCCCAGGAATATGATTGTTTATTGATTTGAACATATCCAGTCCTTTCTTATTCTTGCTTATTCATCTATTCTTCATGACATTTGTCTCTCCTATGGGCTCTTGTTTGTGACTGTTTTTCTTCTTCCTCTGTCCTTAAGATTCCTCTGTCTTCTTCCATCCTAACTTAGTGAGCATGGATTGCTTTAGTCTATGTTCATATAAGAAAGTGTTTACTTTTTCTTCAATTTCAAATGACTTTGTTAGAAATAAGAGTCTTATTGGCAGTTATTTACTTATGTGTCTTGAAACATATCATTCCATGATTTCTCAGCTTTTAGGAGTTCAGCTGATAAATTTGATATAATCTCATTAAGCTTGCTTTTCTAAATAAACTGGTGTTTCCTTTTCTTTAAATATCATATCTTTGCTATGTATTCTTAGGATTTTAACTATTTGTGTGCATGGGTTCTTTTGTGGTCATGTATATTTGAAATTTAAATACCGCCTGTACTTGGATGCTAGTATCTGGCCTCAGAGTTGGAAATTTTTCATTGACTACGTTTCCTGAGCCCTTAGTTTGCACTTTATCTTCTTTTTATCTCATGGGTCCTTAGATTTGGTTTCTTGATCTCCCTGAGTCCTTGAAGTTGTACTTATGATTACTTTTAGTTTTTTGTTGATGTCTAAATTAGTATTTTTGGGCTTGCTCAAATATATAATATTCTGTCTCCCTGATTTAATATATTGGTGATGTTTTCTGGTTAGGGTTAGGGTTAGGGTTTTTCTATTATGTTTTTTTAGTGGCTTTATTGAGCTTTTTCATTTCAAACATTTCTTTTTCTTTCAGAAATTCATTTTGCTTTGAATTTTTCACCCATTCCTGACTTCTTCATGCAGCTTTTAAAGTATCTCCCATGGTTTATTTTTATAATCCTCTTTGAGGTCATTGGCATTTTAAAGTAGACTTTTGAATTTTAGTATCTGTGGATTCATTCTCTGATGAATTATGAACTTTTTAATCATATGATCTTGATTTTTCACATTTTTTAATATTTTTACTTTCCAATTTTGCATCTGTTAGAATGAAACTCTGTTTTTATTGGTGTTTTCTTAGTAGCTAGATTTTTCTTAATCTTCTAACTATGTAGAGAATAAGAACTATTTTTTTAAATACAGATATTTAAATATAGTTTTTTTTTAAAAAATCTAGAGGTTTTAACTAAAGCCCCAATAAGATTAGATGAGAAAGGAACTAAAGTACTTCAAAACAATTAAAAGTCATTATTCCTTGCAGAAGGAAAGGAAATGAAGATGATATATTCTTCTCCCACCTGTCTTTTGCAGTCTGCTAGAGGATGTGGGGGCTGCCAGTTATATCTCTGAAGTCCAAACAGTTTAGACTAGAAAGGCCTTTTTGCAGGGTGAGACCCTTCCTTGCCTTTCCCGTTAGGATTTCTACCAGTGGGTTTTCCCCCCAAGTCGATACCTGCCAATGGGGAGGGAGAGGAAGAACAGGGGCTGCCCTCATGCTGTTCCTGCTAACTGAGCAGATAGACTCCTCCCTTTGCCTGCCCATTCACACCAGACAAGGGTCTGGCATGGACATTTCCAAGCTGTGATGGCTTTTCACCCAATTTCTCAAGCATTCTGAGAGTGTCCAAAGAAGCCCATTCTGGCTGGACAAGCTACTGGGCACCGACTGACTCCATTCATCGTTTGCGAGTATTCACATACAGCTAGTCTCTCGCCTCTTAACAGAGTTCAACTTGTAGTTGCCCTGACAAATTTGCCCTTGACTTCCCTCTGTGACACAGCCAATACTTTCCACACAAGTAGATATATGTCCACTCTCCTGAGCTGAAGTCACACTAGTTTCCTAGCTTCACATGGATACTTGGCATGGTCACTTGCTTGTCCAGTAAAGTAAGAGGGACCTTTGAGGCCTGGAGATAGAAAGTAAGAAACATCCTGTTCTGCAGTCAAACTACTGGACAGTAAGCTCTCCCCTCAGATGATCCCCTTCTACAGCATCAGTGAGCAAGCTAGTAAGTTAGGAGTCCCTTCTCCAGTGCCTACCTGTTTTAGGAAACACATATCTCCTGCCTCGAAACTCTATTTTTGCAGAGTACCAACTTCTATTTCCATGGAGCACCTTCCAAAACACATATACACTCTGTTGATTTTATTCTATGTCTACTCATTTGGGTGAGTATGTGTGTGTGAGTATGCTCTTGTGTATGTATATGTGTCTCTGTGTGAGTATGCTCTTGTGTGTGTATGTGTGTGTGAGTATGCTCGTGTGTGTGAGTATGCTCTTGTGTGTGTATACGTGTCTCTGTGTGAATATGCTCGTGTGTGTATATGTGTCTCTGTGTGAGTATGCTCTTGTGTGTATATGTGTCTCTGTGTGAGTATGCTCGTGTATGTGTATGTGTCTCTGTGTGAGTATGCTCGTGTGTGTATATGTGTCTCTGTGTGAGTATGCTCGTGTGTGTGTATGTGTCTCTGTGTGAGAATGCTCTTGTGTGTGTATGTGTGTGTGAGTATGCTCGTGTGTGTGTGAGTATGCTCTTGTGTGTGTATATGTGTCTCTGTGTGAGTATGCTCGTGTGTGTGTATGTGTCTCTGTGTGAGTATGCTCGTGTGTGTATATGTGTCTCTGTGTGAGTATGCTCTTGTGTGTGTATGTGTGTCTGTGTGAGTATGCTCGTGTGTGTGTACGTGTCTCTGTGTGAGTATGCTCTTGTGTGTGTGAGTATGCTCTTGTGTGTGTATGTGTCTCTGTGTGAGTATGCTCTTGTGTGTGTGAGTATGCTCTTGTGTGTGTATGTGTCTCTATTTGAGTATGCTTGTGTGTGTATATGTGTCTCTGTGTGAGTATGCTCTTGTGTGTATATGTGTCTCTGTGTGAGTATGCT
>PVIU01009529.1:0-75693 GCA_004026605.1 Ondatra zibethicus | reverse complement strand
AGATACTTGGCCCTGGGGATCCCAGGTGTCCACGGGCATGTCCCCAGCTAGGTATTCAGGCAGCAGAGGAGAGGGTGCCAGAACTAGCCTTGTACCATAGTCACATTGATGATTATCTTGATTACCATTATAGAAATTTCATCCGATGGATGGAGATAGAGACAGAGACCCACATTCACATCAGAACAATGGATTGAGCTCCCAAGGTGCAGTTGAAGAGCAGAAGGTGGGAGAAGATGAGTAAGGAAGTTAGGACCGTGAGGGGCTGGTCCACCTACAAAAAAAAATTTCAATATTTATAGCCCTCAATTAAAAGTGACTTAGGACATAATGAAATCATGATAGGAAGATGAATAAAAATATCATCAGTAAGATTTAATTGAAGCATAACATTTAAAAATATGGAAGTAAATGCTAAAAGAAAGAGCTACAAAAATTGCCAGTGGAAGTCATGCGAAAGAAATAGTTGGGTATGAAAGCACGTGGAAGAAAAAGAATGAAGCACTGACTAGGTCATAAATGCAGATGAACTTAGTCTTACCTATAACCTTTCAGTTTTTATATGTTAAATATAATTATTGATATCCTTAAACATATAGAAATGGACAATACATGCAAATATGTTAAGCTTAGTCCAAAAAATCAAATCCAAAATAATTTTCCATAATTTTCCTTAAGAAAGCTATACAAGATAAAATACTGAATAAGATCCAATATTGCTGAATAATTTTTAAAAAAAACAATAGTATTGGAATGTCTCAAAAATTAGTTTATTATATCTGTTAGAAATTTAGACACGTTTTGCATGTATATTACAGAAACACCAATGCCATTTTCCAAATTTAACCTACAGGTAACTCAAGTGCTCAGAAGTATGTGCATGCCTTATAACAAAACATGAAAAATGCTTGTGTGTGCACTGGGGAGGGATTGCTGCCCATACACACACGCACATAAGTGAAGACAAGAGGTCAGTCTCTGGAACTATCCACCCTCTTTTTTTTACAGTAAAGTCTTTCACTGTGCTGGAGATCACCAATTTAACCAGGCTGGCTAGCCAGCAATATCCATTTGTCTCTAGCTCCCCAGCACTGGAAATACAGGCGCCCACTACCTACCATGCACTTCCTTAGTTGTAGGGATCCAGCTAGACCCTCATGCTTGTAGAGCAGGCAATTTTCTGTGGCATGGCAAAAGTTCCTCCATCTTGTGTCAACTGGAGTTATCTTTAGCCTGAAACTCACACACACACACACACACACACACACACACATACACACTCCTTTTTTCCCCTGCCATGAAAAGTCCCATGGGAAAGTGCTCAACACTTTCCTAGAAACTCAGGGTTGGTTTCAGTTAAACTGCTTGCTTGCTTTACTTTCCCCGGCAATTGCCAAGCAGGTTGTAGTTTTCCTGGCTTCTTTGCCTTTAAAAACTCCCTGTAAAATGCATCCAAGGCTTCTCTGTGAGAAGTGTTTCTCCCCAGGCAGTCACCGGCATAATACAGACGCTCAATCCTAACTTTGCTAGTGGTCTTCGGGTCTCTACACCACAGAAATACCATTTCCCAAGCCCTCAAAAAAATGTTCTTTCATGAAAATATATAATGTAGATTACTATGTACCTATACAATTAATGATATTGATCTATGTTGTATTGATAAAATAAACATGTCCAAAATATAACTTTGAATGGATGCATAAATTCTAGAACCATGTTTGTTAAAAACTCATACAGTATTATAAAATCAAATGCAGGTGATAGTTTCTTCAATTACATGGCAAATAACGTTGTTTTTCATCACTGTCTTCAAAACAAAGTTCCCCTGGCATACCAGGATAAACCATTAAGTAGCATCTTTAACTTTCTAGTCATTTCAGTTACAGTAACAAATCTAATTTTGTTAATTACAACTAAATTTTAGGCATTGCAAAACCCAATCAAGTCCTATGTAATCCTTTATTTTCATGTGCAACTTAAAAATATCCAGCCTTGTCTAATCTTACGCACAGACTTGGGCTGGGAGATGTTCATACATACAGGACCCTGTTGGCTATCACTAGAGCATGCTCTCACTCACTCTCTCTCTTTCTCTCTCTCTCTCTTCTAATCCCCCTTCCCTCCCCTCTCCATTTTCTATCCTTCCTCTTGTTTTTCAAAGTCCCTCTAAAGTTAGTGCAATAATAGGAAGGGGGAATTCATGAGAAAGGATGACTGTGTCATCCCCCACATAATTGACTGGTCTCTTGATTCCTCCCCTAGCCTCCACTGGTCCACCTACCTCATAGCTTCTCATTCATAGGGCTCCTCTCCGAAGATGCAGTAGTTTTAGGCAGAGCTCACCCAGGGAACTCAAGCCTTTCTTGCCCCTGCTATTATTTTGCTCACCAGGCTTCATTACACTGCAGGAATGTTGTTCTTTTGCAGCCTCCCACCTACTCTCATGTCTACCACCCCTCCTCTCAAGACTTTAATTTTTTTAAATTATCATACAAAGTAATGTTGTTCACTATGGCCTTTCCCTCCCACTTTGCTTTTATCCATCCCTTTCCTACACTGTCCTCTCCTGACGCTCCATTCCCCTAGTAGCCTTCTTCTGGTTTCATGGCACACATACTCCACTTTGAAGCAAGTGCCATGCAGTTGCTCCTGGTTGACTTGTTCTCCATCCACTCCTAGTCAAAGACACAAAGGATGGCTTCCCAAGTCTCCTATAAACTCCTGCACAGCTCCAGCCCCGTAACCTCCACTGAGACCGTCTTAAGGAAGCATCCCAACTATCTCTAAATGATTTTCTTAGTCTCCCTCCCACCTACCCTGGGGTAAAATGACTTTTATCAAGAGAGAGAAAACATCAAAACACACTTCCTTCCTAAAAACTTCCTTCCTTAAAGTCTCTTGAACATCAAGATTTCTGCTTACATACCTAGAAAGGCGAAGAGGAGTGCAGCCGCCTCTTAGTGAGTCTTTGAGTGTGTGTCTGTCTCGAGGATGTATAGCATTTCATGATCTATTATCCTCAGCTTCACAGCCTCAGTAAACCTTTGCATCCTCACACGAAAAAGAGAAAGGTATATTTATAACAAGCTCCAGATGGCCAAGGCCTTGTGAGTTTAGGCAGCCAGGAGAAAAGTTTTGGCAAATAAAGTTTTCCAAAAATATCTCTACTTTGTACTATAGCATCTAATTCTCCACTTCTTCAGGCATCTCCCCTCACCCCTCCCCCTCGAGACCAACACTAAGAATGTAACTGATCCATCTCAACAGGATCCACCAGGCAACTCTCATTCAATGGAGACATTAAACATGAATAAACAATCTCACCACTCTTATCCTAGTAGATAAAAATCATTCTCAAACGACTCAGGAAATCTGCCATAACAAGAAAAATTTCAAAGTCCCGTGGAAAAGAATGGCTCCCCTTGGACACTGTCACTAACAGCTCTGGTTCACTACAGTCCTGAACGTCAGGAAGGCAGGTCATTCATCTGCCAGAGTTCATGTCTTTACCTCTGAGTGCTGCTGTTCTGTGTACACACTGCAAAATGCTTGAGACCGAATGTCTGCTCCTGCTTTAGGCAGGGTTTTCAGTTAAACCTGTGCATACCATTTGGGGCCAGTTTCAGGAATTCTCTGTGTATGTTCACACAGGGAGGTTAACAGTGCATTCTCTCATTTCTCCTAGAAATGTTTGCTTCTTGCCAGCCTCTGAGCAGCCAGAGGATAAAAAAGTATGCAGTGTCTCTTCTCTCTGGGCTCCCCTAGCATACCACAGGCAGTAAAGGGCCGTGCTCCTCATACACAGTGGACAACGACAACCGCAGTCCACTGAGACCTTGAATGCCAAAGACTTGGTCTTTGTTCAGATATGGAGTTTTTGTAGATTAATTGGATCATGAGGACTCTGACCTAATTGATGGGATAATCTTTAGACAGATTCATATTTGAGTGGTTTTGTCAGGTAGTATAAACTATGGAAGGTGTGGCAGGATTGAAGAAAGACGGTAACTAGGGGCATGCCTTTGAAAGATGTCTTTCCTCATCTCTCTCCTTTATCCCTTCCTCTCTCCCACCTTCCTAGCTGCCATTAAATTAGCAGCTTCTCTCTACTGTGTCCTTTCGCCATGTTTCTCTCATGCCACAGCTGACCATGGTCTGAAACCCCTAAAAATTAAGCCTAGACTAACTTTTACTCCCTAAATTAATTTTTGCAAACATTTTGTCACAAAAGCTGAAAGTGACTAACAGGCCCAGAATTCCTATCATTTCCCTACTAGGTCTGCTGGATTCATACAAAAAGAAGGAGGAGGAGGGGGAAAAGAAAACAACATTATTCATACTGGCATTAACTTTCTCTTGCAAAGATATATGATATCCTGTTCTAGAGTTTGAACAGACCTCAGACATTTGACACAAAATAAATGACTTATCTCTTTTAGGAAAAAAAAGAAAGTCCATGTTTTAGGAGAATTTCTGTAATAGAATGTAGGATATTAGCTAGAACTGGGTTTAGCTAACTCATGACATAGACCCCAAAATCTATGACCTAAAAACAACTCTTAGACTTCAGCTCTAGTGCATCACAGCCCTTAGGAGGGCACTTGGCATCTCAGGTCATCTGCCCATGCTTTGGCCAGAGAGATGGCTTTTAAAATTACCTAGGGATACTACCATCTTCCGTTATGGTTCACTGGCTAGTACTCCTTCACGCAGACAAACTGCCTACAAGGGAATAGGAAAAATGTAGTCCTTAGTGTATGTGGCCAGCTTAGATATTGTAAAAGGCAACCAACAGTGAATATTATAAGAACTGGGCCTTCTCTTCTTTCCTGATAAATTAGCAAGAGTGAAAAGTTAAAAAACAGAAAAACCCACAGTTCCCTCTTAGGAGACTAGAGCAATAGCTCAGCAGTTAAGAGCACTTACTGTTCTTGTAGAGGACCCAGGTTTGATGCCAAGCACCCACATGGCAACTCACAATAGTCCATAACTCCAGTTCCAGGGGACCTGACTCTGACTCCATTTGCTGACCTCTTGAGGCAACAGGCAGGACTGCAATATTTATACATACATGCATGCAAAATACTCATACATGCAAAAATAATAAATAAATCTTAACGTTTTAATTTAGAGAGGGGGAGAAAGAGATTCCTCCATAGGCCACCAAGTTGCACTAATGTTAATAAATAATTTGCTGTCCCAAGTTTAAAACCTACCTCAAGTTTTAACTGTCCTTGAACTCGCTTTGGATCAAGGCTAAGGACAAAAACAAATTCCTTTGCAATGGCTCTCACAATTCTTTTGTCACCTGACTTAGCTCTAAATATATAACATTCATCAAGTGGTATGTAAAGGAAGTGAACTCTAAAACCAGGCTTAATTTCAATTCTGTAAATGTTAGGCACAAGGCATTGAAGTACTGAAATAGCTGATATTATTTTTTCTTTGTTTTAGTCACTTTTCCATTGATATATAAAGAAACCATGACCGAGGCAACTTAAAAAAGAAAGCATTTAATTGAGGCCTTAGCTACAGTTTCAGAGGCTTAGTCCATGATCATCATGTCAGGGAGCATGGGGACAGGCAGATAGGATGGCTCTAGAGCAGCTCACGGAGAGCTAACCTCCTAATTCTTCCCAAAACAGTTCCACCAACTAGGGATCAAGCAGTCAAACATGTGGACCTATGGGGACTATTCCCATCAAACCAGTGTAGTCCCCACCTCTTCTCCCATCAAATAATATGCATGAAGTGTTTCCATTATTGGTTTGTATCTCCAAGAATCTTCTTTGTAGCCAGCCCATAACTGTACTTCACTGAATTGAAATGCCAATTAACATAAACAAATATAAGTACTGAGGTGAAGAGAAGACAATATGGAGTTTTAAACATTTTAAAACCCGTGATGTTACAGAAAAAAAGACACTACACCAAAAGTATGCCTAAGCTCTACCATTGTCATCGCTACTTATATGTAATGTGCCCTGTTTCATCATGCCAAAAATGGACATTGTTATTTTATCCCTGCTTTCCTTGTTCAAGTTTTAGTATTCGCTATGAGGTACTATACACAATATTCTGTTTGTATGCCTCTAAGAATTACCCAGGAAGTACACCAGATTAAGAAGTCTTTGAGACTTGAGAGACTGTCAAAAGGACAGGGGACAGTGAGCTGACATGAAGAGTCTAGTCACTGGATAACCCAACAGAGGGACCCCCTGCAGCAATAAAGACAGTGACCATCAGAAATCACACACCACTCAGGAAACGACATTCTGTGGCAACTGCGAGATGCTCCACCTTGGATCAGGACCTCTCACCCAGCTCACATCTGCTTCCTGCATGTGCCATGATCTTAACGAGGAGCGGAGCTGTGCTTAGCCAGCCTGAAAGACCACAAATCCTCACAAAATAAGCACTCTGATGTAAAGCACCTTCCAAACACATTTAAACATACCAGTCAAACATACCCTGTCAGGAGCTCACTAAATGTCTTTTGTAAAAAACCATTACACAGTTAGAATAGAAATTCACCAAACCAGGAGGAGGGCCACTGTCACTTTGGAGCAGTAAATTATGGAGATATTAAACTGTATTTCTTGACCTTCCAAGGGTACTGATCAAGTTCAGGAAATATTCCTCAGGAAAACGTTTGGTCTGCATTTGAATAATTGAACTTATCAAATAAACAGGGGGAGGAAGAGCTTTTTAAATCAGGGCAATAGTGCCTGCCAAGACCCTGTGGTAGAAAAGTGCAGAGGTGACTCATGGAGCAGCAGAAGGGCATGAAGAACAGAGGAGAGCAGCAGAAGGTGGGGGGAGAGGGGGTCATCCATCCTGAGCACAGAGACAGACTCTGCCTGGTTCATTGACTTAAGAAGAATGGTATAGATCTATGTATATTTTACATAGGATTTAATGCCACCACATCACCAAGACAAAGCCACAGTAACATGATTTGAGGGGATTCTTAGAACAATGAAGGAGTCAGCAAGCACAGACTTCAAGAACTCTAACTGTAAAATTCAAAAATGCATGCATTCAAGGTCAACGAGGATTCCTTCCTTCTTTTCCTTTTAATATTTTATCAGCATATATTAATTATACATAATGAGTTTATTGTGACATGTTCATGTATGGACATAATGTGTTTTTCAAAAGATTTATTTACTTGTTTATATACACAATATCCTGCCTGTAGGCCAGAAGAGGGCACCAGATCTCATTATAGGTGGTTGTGAGCCACCATGTGGTTGCTGGGAATTGAACTCAGGACCTCTGAAAGAGCAGTCAGTGCTCTTAACCACTAAGCCATCTCTCCAGCCCCAGGATGTATTTTTATTATATTCACTTACCGTTTATCCTCTCTTGTCCCCCTCTTCATGAACCCTGTTAAAGAGAGCTCTTTCAGCAATTAAGAAGTCCAAATAAAAGAGAGGTTGAGTAAGCAGGGAAGGGGATACTGTTTCCAAGCTTTCCTAAGACAGGAAGTGAGTTAAGCCCACTGCAGAGAACTGCATTTAGCAAGGGAAAACATCCTTTCTGCCCCAGCAAGGCATAAGAGGATGGAGGCACCATGTGAAGGGCTTCATTTGTGATGGTAGTAAATGATCTAGGTTCTCAATTGATGGCTTCCAACTTGCCTTCCAAAAAAATCTTATTTTCTGAGATGCAGGAAGAGTGAGCAAAGACAGCTAGAAAAGTGCAGAGAAAACTTTAAGTTAGTGGAAAATAAGGACAAGGAAGCAGCAATTCTCAATTTGCTTTGTGTCCTAAAGTATTAGGTATAAATCTGATGTTATGGCCCAAGAAGGTTCCTTTGGCCCATAACTACCTATATTTTTATCATAAGCACAAAGTAGATGCTTGACATGATGCCACAGCTTGTGTATTCTCAGGCCCAAGAAGAGTTGTGCCACTCTTAACTGATTACATGGTTTGTTAAGAACTATACAAAGTCTATATTATTGAAATGCATGTTTTGAAACACACAGCTAATGCTGTAGTCCACTTTTAACAAAGTGTGCGGGTTATCATGGCACACGTTTGACTAGAAGCATTACCCTGAACTTGCCATCTCTATTTATGTATAGTTGCTCTTTTCACCATCAAACATTTGCTGATCCATAGTCAGAAGGAATTTTAGTTTTCAAATAATTATTTTCTATATATAAGTTTTCCATTTATTAAAAATGAAAACAATTTGCAAGCTAATAAGATAGGCGTGCCTATTTCTGCATAAAGAATTAAACTTGGCTGAATATTGATATTGCCAAACATTCAGCAACCTCAGTGTCTTTCAGAGTTGACTGATATTTTGATTTTGTAATTATCAATGATTTGCATAAATACATAGCACAGAATGGAAAAAACTATGTTTAGAGACATTTCAGGAATATTTAAAAAGTCTGTCCTGATCCTAAAATAAAATCTATTTAACAATCTTAAGAAACTCAAGCCAATAACACAAAAATCAAATTTTAAAACCAAACATCCCAGCTCAATGCAATCCAAAAATACATTTGGATTCTTAGACACTGAGAAATGACAGTAGAAAAATATTGAGTTCTTTCCATAATTAAACCATTAGAAAAGCAGAAAACACTGCACAATAAAAAACACTTCCATTCATGACATTGAATAACCTTGAATGGGGGCCAAAGTGTCTTAGGCATTGTTCACTGAAGTTGCACAGAACAATGGCTTGCCTAGTGCAACGTGTGTAAGTATTTATACGATGCACTGTAAACGGACATTTCTTTCCTGACAACTCAGTCCCAAATAACTGACTCGGGCTGAATATGAATTATAAATGCTTGGCTGATAGCTCAAGCTTGTTACTAGCTAACACTTACACTTAAATTAACCTATAATTCTTATTTATATTTAGCCACGTGGCTTGGTACCTTTTCTCAGTATGCCATTGTCATCTCGCTTCTTTGCATTTGCTGACAACTCTCTGATTCTGCCCTTCCTCTGCCCAGAATCCTTAGTTTGGCTATTCTGCCTATACCTCCTGCCTAGTGCTGGCCAATCAGTATTTTATTAAACCAATTCAAGTGACACATCTTTAAAGTATACAAGAGAATTATTCCACACCATTTCTCCCTTTTTGTCTAATTAAAAAGGAAGACTTTAACTTTAACATAGTAAGATTATATACAACAAAAACAGTTATCAAGTAAGAATACAGTTACAATATCCATTCTATTGTATTTGGCAAAATTAGAGAAAATATTATCTATCTCTTAATGAGTCTGAAGTTTTGCACCTAATTTATCTTTTATCAAAACTAAAGAAAACTATAACTATCTAGTTTTCAACATCATCAAAGACCACAGAAGGGTAAAATGTTACCTAACAACAGGGGCATCTCACTGCCTAGACAGTCACCCAAAGTTCTTCTGTAACATTGGGGCATCTATCTTTGGCCTACAGACCTAGCATATCTGAAAGACTTTTCTGTGAAGCAGGAAATTTTTAAGGACTTTCCTACCTTGTTGGCAAAAGTTTCATAGTCACTTTATTTTGTGTCCTGCTGGTACAATTGGACAATAACTGTCAGAAACTGAGAGAAGGAAAGTTTCTTTACCCACACGGCTAGCTTTTTCCATAAAGAAAGAAGACTCCATATGGAGATTCTTTGACACCCATCATTCTTTTTTGAAGTAGATTGGTGCTTCCAGGAGCAGACCTGTCTCATTGTCATGAAAAATCTTAGGTTATTAAGCATATTAAATGCCATATTCTGCTTGGGTTGTGGTGGTACACAACTTTAATCTCAGTACTTGGGAGGCAGAGACAGGCAGATCTCAGTGAGTTCAAGGCCACTTTGGTCTACAAAGCAAGTTCTAGGACAGACAGGACTGTTACACAGAGAAACCATGTCTCAAAAAAGGCCATATTCTGTAGGCCTTTGAAGTGTTTGAAGATCATCTATCTAAATATATTTGTGTATAACCTTGAAAAAATACCTAACATGACTATAATTTCTTTATTATCCTAAATAGTTTATAATAATAACTTTCAAGGACTAGAAATTTACATTGTTAAATGATCTGTATAGGTACAATAACTTGAACAAGAATAGAAATGTATATATAGGATGTTCTAACAAAGGTAACCTTAAATGTGTATCATTATACAAAAATATCTTAAGAGTAGAAACATGCAGTAAAACAAAAATAACCTCAAATTTGTATCAATATACAAAAATCCATACCACATAAAATATTTAAGATTAGTAGTTGCTTTTTTGATTTAAAAGTACATTCAATAATCTACCCTTTTATACTCATTTCTATATCTCCGCTTTTTCTTTTCAGAATAAGATCCCTGAATCTAATCTCTTTTGTTCAGTTTTTTTCCTGACCATTACCAATAATAACTTGTACCCAATCCCTCTAAATGATGACAAATAGCCATAACCCACTGAATGACCAAAAACTGCCCACCCCATCTCTTGGAAATGTGAATTATAAATGATCAGCCAATAACTCAGGCTTGTTACTAGCTAACTCTAACACTTAAATTAGCCCATAATTCTTACTTATGCTTAGTATAAGCTTGGCATCTTTCCTCAGTATGCCATTCTCATCTTGCTTCTTTGCATTTGTTGGCAACTCTCTGCTTCTGCCCTTCCTCTTCCCAGAACCCTTAGTTTGGTTGCCACATCTATACTTACTGCCTGGCTACTGTCAAATCAGTGTTTTATTAAACCAATTCAAGTGAAAAATCTTTACAGTGTACAAGAGAATTATTCTACAGCAGTGTGCAGTGCTTAGAAGCAAGGCTGCAGTGAAGGCAAGTAACACACTGTAGGCAACCACCACCAAAAACACCTCATGCCTGACACATTTGATTTTGAATCAGCTTTTGGTTGGTGTGCACTCGGAAACTTTTTACTGTTATCAGTTTTTTCAGGACCTCCCCCCACCCCACATTAAGTTATATAATACCATATGTGGTCATGACCACCAAGTTCAAGAAGTGAACTCTACCTGGGAATCAAGAGGCATAATGGCTAAGACTATGCATTTAGGTTTCAATTCCACCTTTCTCTGCCTTCTTGACCTCAGTAAGGCCCTTATCATAGGATGTCTTAAGATTATCATAAGAAGTCAGGGAATTGGTATGGAGAATATGCTTAGACTAGAACTGAATTGTGGCTAGTGCAAGGCTAGTGTTCATTGGTGATGATAATGCTCATTGTCATCCTCATAGTATAAAGATGTCAGCACTATCTGATGAGACTTCTCTCAATGCTCCTAGAAGCTTAACATATTGTTGGCACCATAATTCTAGTGATAATGAGTGAGATTAATGATTCTCATCAAGAAAATATGAGGGAACCCCCATTCCATTCCATGATTGTTTCATAGTCTCACTACCACTCACAGAAAGGGACAAATCTCAACTAAGGCTTCTCTGTCTTACAGCTCAAGTCTCTTCTCTAAGTCATAATCAAGTTCTCAAGAGCATTTAGAACAGCTTCAAGATGCCACGGTGTTCCCCAGTCATGCCCTTCCCAGACTATCGGGAGTGACAGATATTCTTTATTTATTCTGGGCATCTTAGAAATGAGTACAATTTAAAAACAAAGAATGAGCAGCAAAAATGGCATCAGACAACCCGTGTTCTCTGCTCTCAAGCCTGCCAATCAAACAGGGAATTTTACAAGTTCTTAGAATTTCTGAATCCTAGATTCCTTAGCTGTAAAAATGGAGGCATCAGAGAAATCTTGTTTATACTTGTCCAGGGATACAGCATCTGACTGATCTCATTCTGATGACTTTAGGCATATTATCCTTTGCTCGGTCCTCAAATTATTCTGGAAACCCAGGCCCAAATACCACACTGTTCTCCTTTACATTGCATGGAATATAAATATCACAGTAGTATTCATTGATAAGTCCCTGTATTGTTAATAGTTTGGTTTCTGATAGCAATTTTCTTTGTGCTAGTCCAAGACTATGAATTTCAATTTTTAACTTGTAACAGATGTTAGAGAAATATAATTAATAAACAGAAACACCTGACCCAGGAAAGAAGAGTCTATCATCCCTAGCAACAAAACCTGGTGTTTTTTAATTTATTTGATAAAGTCAAACATTGTTGTTTCTTGTTGACCAAGTTCTTAAAAGCTACCAACATAATTTCTAGACAGTTAATTTTCTAGTGTTTGTTTTTAGTATGTGTACTTTTTAATTTGAATGACATATCAACCCTGAAACACATGTTAATACATTTTACTAACATTTAGTTAACCTTGGAAGGCTAAGCTTCTTTTAAATTTGTCAGGAATTTTGGTTCCAAATTTGATAAAACTGAAAGTGATAATAGTTTGGAGTTAATTAAATTGTGGGGAATGCCACAAACTTAATTATTTCTGTTAGGATTCATTTTATAAACTGCAAGATTTAATCTTTGTGTTCTTTCTGTAGAAGAAAGATTTCTTATAAACCCATCACAGAACTCATAATGGGGACCTATAAATTTAAAGAAAAAACAATTAACAAGAAAAGCATGATAAATTTATTCAATGTATTTTATATGACATGAGAGGTTTTAGAAGTGAAGATTGAAGGAAACAGAGAATCCTATTTATTTTAAATGCAGAAGGCTGGAGAAGTTGATGGATGTTTAAAGGTATGTCTGATATAATGTCAATAAATTAGAGGAAATCTTATCCATTAATACAGTGTATAGGGTGGGCATTTAGCAATCAAAGTCTTAAGATTTGTTTCATGCTGGCCAATAATTTTCATGACCTGATTCAAAGCAGAAGAGTACTAAGAAATCTCTGCTTCTAAGGTTTTATCCATTGTCAGAGTGCAGTATTTTGAGGGCAGTATATCCAGGACTCTGACAGTAAGCATTTACAGGTTAGAAAGTGTAAAGATATCTTAACAGTCTTAATATTCTGAAATCAGGGGAAATAATCAAGAAAAGTTATCATGATTATACAATTCTGATTCTCTAAGATACATATTAATTAATAAATGTCATAATGATACATTTACAATTGTTTTTTATATTGTTTTAAATAAGAATAACAAATGACATGACTGTCATGGGAGTAACCAACTGCTCCCAGAATAGCTATAAAGCCCTCTCCATGTTTATGCGAACGTAATCTGTTCTTCTTTATGGCTGAATGGTACTCCATTGTGTGTGTGTGTGTGTGTGTGTGTGTGTGTGTGTGTGTGTGTGTGTGTGTGTGTATCTGTATCTATTCATTCACTGACAGAGACCTAGGAATTTTCCACAATTTGGCCATTGTCACTGTTGACCCAATAAACATGGATATGTAGGTATGCCTACAGCAAGTTGACTTTATTTGTTATGTTGGTGTTTTTTTGAATTTTTCGTAACTTATGAACACTATTCCATTGACAAATAAGTAGATTTCCTTCCAGTCTATAGTTTGTCTCTACACTCTAGCAGAAAAAAAATCAGGTGGCTGTGGTTATAAGGGTAAATCTTTTGAGTTTTATGTTGTCAGAGTTTCTGTCACACCTGGTCTCGCAGTCATTCAGTCCCCCCAAAAAATACACAGGTCTACATTAATTATAAACTGATTGACCTATTAACTCAGGCTTCTTATTAGCTCTTATAACTTATATTAGCCCATAATTCTTGTCTGTGTTAGCCATGTGACTTGGTACCTTTTTCAGTGAGGCAAACATCTTGTTTGCTCTGTCTGGCTTCCTCTGTGTCTGAGTGATGACTGCAGACTATTCTTTCTCTTCCCAGAATTCTCCTGTTCTCATTGCCCCTACTTTCTGCCTGGTCACCCTACCTATAATTCCTGCCTGGCTATTGGCCAATCAGCATTTTATTAAAATACAATTGACAGGGTATAGACCATTGTCCCACAGCACTCTTAACATTGTTTTCTTCAGTCTACCCATCTGTCTTTATGTTCTCATGCTGTATTGCTACGGTGACCCTACAGTGTAACTACTTACCGGCTTGTGCCCCATGGCATTCTCTGAGTAGGATGTCCTTCTGCATATGTCCTGCTTTTATTGGTTGATGAATAAAGCTATTTTGGCCAATGGCTTAGCAGAATAAAGCCAGGCAGGAAATACGAACAGAGATATAGAGAGTAGGCAGAGTAAGGAGATGTCATGTAGTTGCCGAAGGAGACAGACACCGGAACCTTATCGGTAGGCCCCAGCCTCATAGTGATACATAGATTAATAGAAATGGGTTAATTTAAGATGTAAGAGCTAGCTAGAAATATGCCTGAGACATCAGTCAAACAGTGGTGTAATTAATATAGTTTTGTGTGATTATTGGGGTCTGGGCGGCAGGAAAACAATGTGTGGTCTCCATTTACAGTTCTCATTTCTCTTTCTTATACAGCTCAGCACCACCTGATCAGGAGTAGCACTTTTACTTACGGTCTCAGCCCTCCCACATCAATCAATAGTTAGAATGGTGACTCACAGGCTTATCTACAGGACGTCCAATGGAAGCATTTTATCATTTAGGTTCTGCATTCCCAGGTGACCTAAGCTTGTGTAAAGTTGACAAAAACTAATCAGCACAATTAGATTTGTTCTTAGGTTTTTTGGTTTTGGTTTTTTAGTGTTTTGAGGGGCTGTGTTGATGTCTTTGGCCTGTATCACTATGGAAGACCATGTAAATATCATGGTCTGTACTGTAACCTGAACCCATGTTGATGTCCGTGAGATGTGCTGCTTCCCGGACCATATTGATGTAGCATCTGAGTTCATATTGATGTCCATAGTATGGGTAGCTGCCTCTGAGGGTCATATCTGGGTGTGTGGCCCTAGTGTAGTTAGGGGGCCATGTTCTTGGTCTATGCTGTCACCAGAAACCATGTAAAAGCCCATCATCCAAGCTCCTGCAGACTGTGAAGAGCAAGGAGGCTACTTTTGGGGTAATATCAATGGCTCCAGACACATAGTTGATAGTGAAGGAAATGAAAAGCTTCTGTGACAACCTCTACACTAACCCCAAGCACCTCCCAAGTAACAACCTAGACAGGAAGCCATTGAAGAGAACTAAAGTGTGACAGAGATGCTGAAGAGTAGCTCTCCACAAGTGATGGCTTCAGGCAGAAGTGTGATAGGGAAAGGACTCAGTTCTGGTAAAGGGCCAGCCACTGAAAGTCTAACCATGCTCCAGTGAGCATATAATAATACAAATTGGACGGCTTTTTTTTTTTTACTTTTTTTTTAAATGGGGGAAGGTCACAAGGGTAGGGTAGAAATGAAGGACTGAGAAGTGAGCATAATCAGGGTACAAGATGTAAAATTCCCAGAGAATCAATAAAAATATTATGTTGAAAAACACAAGGCAATAAAGAAACACTCTCACTTTAAAAGCCAAAGTGATGCACACACAAACACACACACACACACACTAAAAATAAAATTCTAGACCATACAACCAGTATCCAAAGACAATTAGGAACACAGTTATGTTTATTAACTGGCAGAAGCAGGGTGATTTACAAAGCACATCAAAAGATAGAAATTGGGATGCAAAATAGGGGTGTTATATGTATTATAGAGCAGTTATATAATTGTTTGATGGTTTTGGTAAACTTTTTTCAAAATCTGTAAAACTAGGGCGTGCTAGAACTTTCAGTGAGTGTGTGTTTAGAACGCAAGTCTGTGCAGAGTTTCTGTAAGATGGACTTAGCTGTTGTCCTATCTAACATGTAATGTCTAACCTGGAGCTATGAAGGTCTGAACTTGTGACATGTGTGCTGCACACCATGGCTGGGCTGGAGGTTCATTTGTTTCATAGGTCAGATGCATTTTGAAGTTACTGTTTTCTTCCCATTACTCCTCCCTTGGAACAGCATGCTTTAAGTGCTTATGATAGGCTTTATTTTATTTTATTTGGTTTTTGGTTTTTCAAGATAATGTTTCTCAGTGTAGCCTTGGCTGTCCTGGAACTCACTCTAGACCAGGCTGACCTCAAACTCACAGAGATCCACCTGTCTCTGCTTCCCAAGTGCTGAGATTAAAGGTGTGCTCCATCACCGCTTGGCCTCATGATAGTCTTCATAGCTAGTCACTGTTATCCCTTATTTATTGGTTTATTTGTTTGTTTAACAGAGAAGGTTTAGGCTCAATAAGTTTGCACACCAGGTACTACAGCATCTAGGGTTTCACAAAGGTCTGTCTCCAAATCCAATACTTAATTCAGTAAATTGGACGCCCCTTGGAAGTTGAATCATGTCTCTACTACTTACCAAATTTAGCACTAGAAGGGATTGACTACTTCAGTGGCAATGAATTCTTTCTCTTTGTGTATAGCCTTGGCTGACCTGGAAGAGTGTCATAGCCTCTCTCCTGATGAAAGCCATTGCTAATGCCTGCCCCACCCCACCCCACCCCCCGGCGCCTCCTTTGCTCCTTCCACCTGGATCCTTGGTACTGCTCTGAGGCCTGACTTATCAGGTGTTTATCTAAAGTTCTCTAGGCCCAAAGGCAATTTGCACAGACTACCCTTTCGTGTTAAGAAATGTTAATATAAGCAAAGGGGTCAAGACTGTGATGGAGAAACCCACAGACACAGCTGACCTAAGCAAGTGGGAGTTCAATGACTCTGGACTGACAGCTGGGAACCTGCATAGGACTGAACTAGGTCCTCTGAATGTGGGTGACAGTTGGGCGGCTTGGGCAGTTTGTGGAGCCACTGGCAGCGGCACCAGGATTTATCCCTAGTGCATGAACTGGCTTTTTGGAGCCCACTCCATATGAAGGCATATTTTACTCAGCCTAGATACAGGAGGGAGGGTGTTGGTCCTGCCTCAAGTGATATGACAGACTTCATTGACTCCCCATGGGAGGCCTTATCCTCTCTGAGGAATGGATGGGGGCGTAGGGTAGGGAGAAGGTGGGGAGAAAGTAGGGGGGAGCACGAGGAGGGGAGGGAGGGGAAGCAGGATTGGTATAAAATAAAAAAGATTATTTTAATAGAAATAAAGAGAGAGAGGAAGGACAGAAGGAAGGAAGGAAGGAAGGAAGGAAGGAAGGAAGGAAGGAAGGAAGGAAGGAAGGAAGGAAGGTTGGTTAAGGTGGCATGGTGGCATTTGTGACTTCCAAGCTAACCAGAGCTCTCCAGTGAAATTCTGTCTCTAAAAAAATTTGTTTTCCCTTTCTGATATGGGCCTTGTCATGTTTCTCTAGTAAAGCCAACTTTTACTTATGTCATCTGAAAGTTATTTTTTTACTCATAAATTTCCAAACTGTGATAGGACATACCCATGGAATCATCAGAAATATTAACTCAAATATTGTTTACACAGCAGTTAGTTCATTGCTTCCTAAACAGTAAATACAAAAACTATTTTCTACTGACTACTCCAGTATAGTCATAGTAATAGTCATAATAATAACTGGATTTTCCCGGTTGTTAACATGCCCACTATGAAAAAGTAGATTTTTGTTTATGACATCAAATATGCTTGCTTGCCTAATCAGGGTGCTCACCATGAATGAAGCATGAGTAAAGTCTGGTATGAGGATTGTTTCTTTGCTGTAATGCTCCACTTATAGAGAGTGGGGATCCCATCCATGTATGTTTAAATGGACTTATTTCCCAAGAATCATTACTGGAACTTGGGTGAGAGACATTAAGCATATGGCTGACCTAAGCATGGGCTGGCCAGGCAACTAGCTATAGAAGGAGGTTAACCAGGTCACTTTTCTATCATAATATGACAGGGAAGAACTGCGCACATGAAAATCTTCTGTATAACGCAGTTGTCACTGAAGATGGTTCTGGACAAAAATAAAACCTCACTTACCATCCTTCATTACATTCAAAGATTTGATTCGATTTCTCTAAGAAATGTAGGTATCAGTGATGTCACCAATTCTAGGTTTGGTTTTGAGGACAGGAAGTGAATGGAAGGCCATGTGCATCACTTCCTGGTGTGCCTTCTCTACTCCTCTGTCTTCTATTGAGTTGATTTTGACATTCTGCACTGTGGTACATGGTACAAACACACAATGACAGGTCCTTATGTTGCTACATAACCACAGACAACGCAGTGTTATATAACTAAAACTTGGTGGCTTGTTCATTGTACCAGCTTTTACCCCAAGAAAAGCTAAAGTTTAGATTAGATGGCAGCAGGACATCATGAAGGATACACATGGGAAGAAAAGGTCAACATTGATAACAGAAGCAGGCAGTACTAATTGCAGCATATGCGTCCAGTCATTTCCACAGGTCATACTAAAATAGCTTTGTCCTCTGTTCCCATCTACTGGGTGTAAATGCAATTCTATATGCATTTTGAGTATCTACTATAGAAAGGCTGAAAGGAAATTGAAAACTGAGTAAATCATGTTTTCAGCCTTCCAGGGGCTTCTGGTTCAAGGGAATAGATGCGATGAAAGTAATTAGATTTAGATGATGGTAAAGTTCTAGAGATGAATAGTGGTGAAGCCTGCCTATACAAATGCAGCTAATGACACTGAACTACGTACTTAAAAGGCTGAAAGAGTAGATTTTAACACGCACATGCACACACACAAAAAAAAACAGAGAGAGAGAGAAAGAGAGAGAGAGGAGAGAGAGAGAACTTGGAACATTATTTTCTTCTGTCAGAGGAAGAATAAATACAAATAAATCAGTCAAAGCCAGGCATGGTAGTCCATGCCTTTAGTCCCAGAAGTTGGAAGCCAGAAGTATATAGATCTCTGTAAGTTTAAGGTCATCCTGGTTTAAATAGGGAATTCCAGATGAGCCAAGGCTCCATAGTGACACCCTGCCTTTAAAAAAAATCAACTGGTACCAACACTATTCCTCAAACAAAAAAGAAGAATTAGAAGCTGGAGTGTTTTTCTGTTTGAGATTCTGTCAGATCCACAGAGAGAGCAAAAGTGCAAGTGAATCCTTGCCCCATCTGAGCTGTGTATGTTCCTGTGGGGCAGAATCAGATCACACCAGTAGGTAAGTGTTTTTGCTAAGAGATGTGCACAAGTGCAGTGTCTCTAAGGAAAATGATTTGCAGGGCACTGTCCTTTAGGTGCAGTGATACACACCTTTAGTTCCAGCTGCAGGTAGGGGATAACTATCCCCCACAAAGGTCCATACCATGAGCGTGTGGGAAGTGACGGATCTGTAAGAAGTGAGGCCTACAGAAGGAGGGTCCTTGGGTCCCTGGGGAAGTGTGCTCTCAAAGGGGATGAAGGTCAGTCTCATGGGATTCTGGTTAACTCTTGTGAGGAGATAGTTACAAAAACCACTGGTTCCTCCTGTCATCTTCCCACACAAGATCTCTCTGGCTTCTTGTCTAGTCATGTGATTTCTTCCTCCCATGTGTGAACCTACCTTTGCCATCTGCCATTAAGTGATGTGGCCCTGAGTAAAGCCTCACTACAGCCTGTACCATCCTGTCATGAAGAGTGAGTGCAAACAAACATATTTTCTTTATAAAGCTGTCTTTCCTCAAGCAGCAGTGAAAAGCAGTCTAATAAAACAGGTGACAGATAGACGGTAGCAGAGGGCTCCTGTTCTCCCAAAAGAATAAGGCTAGCTGCACAGGCACACACACAGCAGCCACAGAGGTCTCCACACTCAGAATGGCCTCCTGTGTTTGGTTTAGAGCTCTGATGTTCTCATCAAAGTGTGTGTGTGTGTGTGTGTGTGTGTGTGTGTGTGTGTGTGTGTGTGTGTGTGTGTGTGTGTACCCACCACATATATGCAGAAATCCACACAGTTCAGAAGATGGTATCAGATCCCCTGAAGCCGGAGTTACTGGTGGTTCTGAACCACCATGTGGTGGCTAGGTACTTAAGCCAGTCCTCTGCAAAAGCAATAAGCACTCCTAATCACTGAGCAATTTCTCCGGTCCCTCTTATAAATACATTTTTAATAGGGAAGCTCACATTATATTTTACACCAGGCCCAGAAACTTGGAAGGTAGCCAGTCGGTCCTGCAGAGGTAAGAAGAGGCAGCCGGTTTAGGTCCAGGGCCTTTGTGGAAGGCAGAGAATGGTGATGTTCAGGAGACAAGAAGCACTGCTCATGGGAGCAGTGACATACACTTTTAGTTCCAGCACCTAAGAGGCAGATAGAGGCAGACCTCATTGATTTCAAAGCCAACGAACACAGTGACTTCCTCCTCCTGCACCCTAGTAAAAGAAGACAGAATAAAACAAGGGCAAAAACTCTTCATAAGAAGGAGGACGGTTGTGTTACCAGCACAGGAGATTCCAAATTGGGGTTGCATGAGGTTTGTTAGGAGTTCACACTGCAGACATGGCCCATAAGCTTAAAATATCTTTCCTTGGGGTACAAGGCAATCTGCATCCATTAGAACTGTGACTTCTATCAGACTTCTCTTGGAACACTCAAGCCTTTTTTTTTTTTTTGGAGTTTTATGTGATTACAGATTGGCATTAAAGTGAGCCATGGGTGCCATCTGGAGGCTAAGGGGACAAGGAGCAGCATGGGAAATTGAGTGAGCAGAGAAAGAACAAAACCATCCTCTGACCGAGCCAGACTGTAGTCTGAGTCTGGCAATGACTGTTCTTTCACTCATGGTGTGTGCCCTCCAGTGGCTGGCAAGAATGAATGGTTGCTCTAACATCACACACTAGTAAGAAGCTCAACTCCTTGGAAAACCTGGCAGCCCGCTCCCAAAGAAAGAGAAATGACAGTGTGTGTATTGAAGGGAGACCTTTTCTTTTTTCCACAGGAGTGTTTCGGGGGACCTATATTTGGTCTTAGGAGAAGAAAATCTTCACAGAAAAGTCTTTAGGAATGTTACCTCCCTTCCTCTTGCATTGATTATGTGGTTAGCAAAGACGATTGTGTTTTCAGTTTAAGCCCAAGGAGACATATTTGAACCTCTTGTTGGTTTTACTTGGAACCTAGAAGGCAGGAAATAGCTATTATTATGGTCTTAATAATAAAATCCCAGAGTCAGATATTAGGGAATAAGAGCTGAAATGTCAGAGAAGCAGAGTAGCAAGCCACCAGAGCTCTTACCTCGAAAAAAAAAAAAATCCTTAGACGAAAAGAGGCCAAGTTCCTACCTCCTCCCACCTTATATTCCTCTCTCTGCCCAGCCATATCACTTCCTGTCTGTCTGTACAGACCTCCAGTCCTCAATGGTAAACTAGTGGCTAGCTCTGCCCTCTGATCTTCAGGCAAGCTTTAGTTGTTAGAGTACAAACAAGATATCACCACACATATCTTCTAGACCGCCACTGTCTGCTTATGCAAGGTACCTCTGATCAAACAACAGAATCCCCTTTTGCCTTAAAACTCTTTTGAAATTCGTTTTAAAATGAGTAGATTTCCACACAGCTTATTCATGCATCCTTTTTCATAAATTAGCATACTTCCTATCCCTGGTATGCCATATTCCCTTCCTCCGTCCCTACCTAAACCTTTAACTTGAAATACTCCTCCCTATTCCTTCATATCATCTGCGTTCTACTGCCCCCTCTAATCATATGTTTGGCATTGGGTTGCAAGATCTTAGGTTCCCACATAGCTTTCTGATACGTCTTCACTTCAGTTAGCCTTGCCTTGCACGGCTATTTCCCCATCCCCTACCCACTCCATGTTTGATCCTTCCTATGCCATTTCCCCATCTCTACTTTCATTTTACCTGCATTTTTCTATCTCCCCTTCCTTAATGGATGCATCACAAAGACCCCTTTCTAATTACCTGACTTCTAAATGTACTTCAAGTTAAATTTTAAAAAAATGACTGGAAACTAGCTCTCCATATGAGAGAGAACAATCGGTGTTTGTGGTTCTGATCCTAGGTGACCTCATTCAACATAATATTCAGAGCAGCCATGCTCTCATCTAAAGGGAAGGGCTGACCTAAGATAAAATCGTTTCTATCAAAAATCTTTGCAAGGAAATCCTATATCCTTTTCCTTTTCTCCTAAAATATTCCTTTTATTTTTAAATTTCTTTCTAGAAATAATATAAAAATGGTAGTGCCCACTGTGGTAGGGTCAACCCATAGTCCTAGTACATGCGAGGCAGAAGCAGAGAAATTGTGTGCAATGACAGCCTGAAGTACACAGGAAGACCTCATCTCAACCTAAAATAAAAAAAAAACTAACTGGACTCAGGAGCTATTAACTATAACTTTTTTATAAAAAAAGAAAGAGAGAGAGAAAGAGAACAAGAAGTCAAGAAGGAGACAATGGTATGTCTGGGAGAGGTTGGAGGAAGGTACTGGGGTAATATCAAAACATGCTGTATACATATGTGACATTTTGAAGATATAAATAAAAATATTATCTGAAGAATAAAGGGAGCATGGCTGCAAACCTGCTCTCATACTTTACAAATTAATTCCAATGGAAACTGACTTGTCAGAAGGAAGACTATGGAGCCACAGAATAGACATCAAAGCAAGGCAAGTTGCTGGAGAACCGCTGAGCAAGTGGCATCAGGGTGTTTAACATACTCTGTGGGGTAAAGCTTTTAACAGATTTGTCTTCTAAAACTTTTCATGGTAAGCAACCCAGGAAGCTAAGCTCCTGTGATTATCTCATCTCTTTTTCTGTTCTTCGCTGTGGTCCAGATCATTAAAGCTGATAAGCAGAGCTGAACAGCACAAAGGCTCCTGATACACAGCAACTGGGCAAAGGGCAGTTTGTGTAGAATTCACAGTTCAGACCCAGTGACAGAAATCTCTACGTGCACACATGAAGCCTGGCATTTGACTACAATGGGACTCTGAAAATGACACAGAAAGGCATTCGGTTGGTTTCTCTAAGTACATTTCCCATAAGTTAGTGCCGCAAGAACATTAGAAATTCCATTTCCTGCTGAACATATTCATTCTCAATGGTTTGCACATACAAATGATGATTTGGAGACTCTCCAAACAGCACATAATAACAAGAAAAGGAAGGAAATGAAGAAAGTAGAAGTGAGGGGAAGGGGTGGAGGTCTTTAGCATTTTGCGTGTTTATGTCCCCCCACTTATTTAATAGGCTTTAATCAAAATCACTACTCATTGGTTGTAGCTAAGTTGAGAGCAAGGCTGGTGACATCATTAGGAAAGCTGACTTTGAGGTTAAAATACTATCTGTGAAGGAAGCAAAGTGGTCTACAGTTCTTAGGTATACCTTCGGCTAATGGCGCACATTTCATTCCTATAGCACATTGCATACTGCTTCATTTCCCTAAGCATAGTTCTCTTCCATAAAATAGGAACAATACAGCCAAAGCCACTCTGTGAAGAAAGGCATTGAGCCCTTTAGAAACACCTCCTAAGAAGTCACTTGAAAACACAGTCCGTAGGCAAGCAGCGTCAACACTCTCTACAAATGTATTAAGAATTCTCAATAATGAGTCACACTTTAGGTTTACTGAATGAATCACTGTTTGCTTTTTAGGAACACATGTAAGTGACAGGAGTGGTCGAAGGACTAAAGTCCAAGAGCAATGCCCAGAAACTCACTGCTGATCCGCACCTGCCTATACATAGCCATTAGTAGACACATACAGAATTTGGGTATAGGCATTTAAAATGTGCACTCATTTGACCTGTGGGCACCTCTGAGCATGAGAGTCACATCCAATAGAAATGGACTAGTGGGGATTTCAGGCCTTCTGTGGTCAGGTGGACACAGTAGAAGCTGCTGCCAGATGTGGACAGCAGAACCAAATATCACTGTGATCAATTTTAAAGAAAAGGAAGAGAAGGTGTGATTTCATCACAGTGTCCAGAAAGTATGGTTTCAAGGCAGGGCTCAGCACACCTTTCCTGGGAAGGACCAGAGGATAGTGTGGGTCACATAGCAGCTAGTAGTGACTCAACAAAAAGAGAAACTGCACCATACAGTGTGCTCCTAGCAGAGTGGGGAATCCAGGACGGGAAAAAAAAATCTATCTGGACAACCCTCAGTCACAGCCCAGAAAACAAGAGGATCAAAACTTGATGGTTCAGAGAGGGAAAAGAGAAGTTTCACTTCCCCTACTTCTGGGACCTGCGAACGATTGGCCACGGTCTCAATCCAGCCTGCAGTCTATTTCTGTAAAGAGAGTATTGTTAGAGCAAACAATGTCCATTCATGTGTGTGTTACTTATGGCTGCTTCAAGTTTGAATAACAGAGTTCAATAGTAACAACTGGGACCCTCTGCCCCACGGAGCCTACGGTACTTGCTATTTAGGTCATTATGGGTAAATTGTCCCAGGAAGCTGTAAGCCAGTGACTACGATGGTGGGTTTCTCTTACTCTTAGTAAGATTTCTTTCAACTACTTCCTCTGGAAGAACCGCCCTCTGCTAAATAAAATGGCACTGACAGGCTTGCTTAATTCCTCTGTAGTTTCTTGTAGCTTTCAAAATCTTTTTAAGTAAGCTCTGTTCTTATTAAAACTATAGACAGGGCTACTTATTCACGAAGAAGTCCATTTGCTGTGCAAAAGCAGCAGGGACTTGGTGCCTTCTATATTAAATCTATACGGAGACTATTAAACGCCTTAAGAAGCAAAAGGCTTTGGCTAGGAGGAAAGTACCACCCAGGCTCCATACCTTTGGAACAGTCCCAAGTTGGTGAAGGAAGTGAGGAGAAGAGCTGCTAAACAAACAAGGGATCATTTCCCAGAGAATCTGGGGCTGTTTGCGCCGACGCTTTAAGAATAGCAAGTGTCATCAGTGCACGAAGCAAACCTCAACAAACAAAACCTTCCTGCCTTTGACTTCGCTCTAACAGAAGGAAAACCTCTCCAGTGGTTGGGGGTAAGAGCGAACACACACCCCTCTTCGTAACATGGTGTTAACAAAACAGTTTTTCACTCTGAGACAGTTGGAAGAGAGCAAGTGCAGCAACATGTACCTAACTTCTGCAGCACCTTGGAAATACTACTAGTGCCACCTTCTGGTCACTGCATGTATTGCATGTCCCTTGCCATCAGACCATATTTTTCTCAGAGAACAGTGTCATGAACCCGTAGAGAAAGACAAGGGGTGGGTTATCTAGAGATCGCTACACATTATAAAGAGTCCAGATGGTGTGGCCTTTGAACTCACTTTTAAAACACCCATAATTCCTTAAGATAACTGTTTCTCCATAACAGAAAAATCAAAAATACATCTTGGTATCAAAAGCTTGGGAATTCTATGAGAATGAAAGAATCTGGGAATAGGGACCTGACTCAGCGGTGGAGTACTTACCTGTGCACAGGACCCTAAATTCTACTGGAGACAGGGAGAAACACCAGATAGCTAACCTTTAGGTCTTTCTGTTACAACCCATGCTGAGCTCCAGAGACATCAGGCAGAGAGGGCAGTTCATACATAAAACCAGGGTTAAGTCACAATTTGAAGCTCTTTGACCCAAGACAAAGAGAAAAGCATGTCCGCCTGGTTTCGGGCCCAGGTTTTCTTAGCCAGTCTGCTGTGTTCCTCCAGGGATACTCTGGGGAGTCAAAACCTGGTAGCAAAGCAAGGTGCTGTTTTGTTTTGTCGCGTTCGCTGTAGAAATCACAATGTAAGTTAATGCAGCAAGAACACTTGTAACCTACTAACAAAAGCCTTTCACACAGAACAGAAAACTTCCCAGGGGAAAAAAAGCAGAAAGCCTGCTGTTTCCCCTGCCTGTAGCCCAGTCACACACAGGATAGAGAGCCACATGTAGCATGGCTGAGAGGACTGGAGGAAGAGGGCTCGGGAAGGAAGGCTTCAATCCTGATGCAGAGGCGAAATCCTTCAGGACACACGTGAAGGCCTGGGGAGAAAGGGATGGGTTAGCCGTCTCTCCCCTGACAGACATGTGGGTCCCAACTCCTTGTACTAAATCCTCTTGCTTCTGGTTTGAAAAGCGTTTGGCTTCTTGGAAAGTACAGCCTCAGAGTTGATGTCAGCAAGGCACAAAGGGAGTCAGCTGGTCCTCCCTGGACCTGGTCATGATGGCTATGAAACAGCATGGCCTAGGATCCCTGAGGAAAGGAACAGAGGTATCTTCAGGCGATCCTCTGGGATCTTTCAGATGAGTAAGTAATTTATCCCTCTGAGGACAAAGGAGATGTGTCTCTAAGAAAAATGGCCATATTGTAGGCAAATACATATTTTATGAAGACATTCAATGGTGCAATGAGCAATTGCCTTCTGTTTGGACTATTAGAGCAAATAATTTTGCTTAGAAGATGCTATTATTTATTATTATAACGGGGATTAATGAACACTGTTTTCTTAGTCAAATAGACATTTTTACCCCTGTTTTCTTGACGATGAAATCAAAGTTCGAAGAAGTCTGGTGACTTTTGCAAGATGAAATGGACATAAGCAGAAATGATCTCATTTCTGTCTCCAGACCAGGTGCTGTCCACCCTGTCCCACACTTCTGTTTGTCCGTATAGAAGCTGACTTTCTCAGACAAAGCCGACTGCAAAATTAACACTTGTATTGAGACATCTGCATTTTAAAGCCAAGATGCTAAAACACAATTTGTGGGTGGCGGTTACAGTATAATAACTACGACGTAGTTGTGCTTCCATGGGCAAAGCACTCCTACCTCCGCACTCCTGGCTGCGATGGGCTGGGGACTGGGAAAGCTGCTCCTGCCTTCAGGTTTCTGCCATATTTAAGTTTCTTTCCTGACTTCCTTTGATGATGAACAGTGTTGTGGTAAAGTAAGCCAAATCAGCCCTTTCCTCCCTAAGTTGCTTTGGTCATGGTGTTTCATCCCAGCAATAGAAACCCTAAGTTAGTACTTGTTGTTTGTTTTATGTCAAACAGTCTCCTTTCCTTCAGACTTCAGTACGGCAGTTTTAGAATGCCTCACAAGGTAGCTTGGTTGACGAGATGATGAAAAGCAGGGCAGATGATGGGATGCTTATGTGAACTCTTGGGTTGCCTTCGTTTGTTTCTTTAGATACCAGTTTTAAGGGAGACATTAATAAAAATGGATTTCATTGTAAGAGCATTAGTCGGGATGATAAAGAGCCTGCAATCCTATCCTAGAAGGGATGGCTTTTCATCTAGAAAAATGAAGGCTGTGAGTGAGGGGCAGAAGGGTGGACATCTATAATGGAACATGTCTCGAGGTAACCAAGTTCACACCAGCTTCCTTTCTACTCTCTTCATTTCCTCTGCTCTATATCCCGCAGCATCTATGGACCAGTGCAGGCACTAAAGGATTTTCACTGGGAGATAGAAAGTAAAGGGAGCATCAAAACTAGGAATCCTGCAAGAAGAACCAGTGATCGTAGGAGGGGTTAATACACACATTAGTCCATAGTCCCGACATGGCATCTCTGCTGCAAGTCCAAACGGAATACAAAAGATTTTGTCCCAACAAGCAGAGAAAATGTGGCTTTAGGATGGTCAAAGAGACAGGGACAATAAGAGAACCAAATCCGAAGCAGGTCGATGTTGCAAAGAATTCATTCCAGGAACTGCTGGCAACTGTTAATTCAGCCAAGCCCTGAATACAGACCCAGCAGGAACAGAGCTCAAAAGAAATATCCAGCTGTCCTGGCTATAAGGAGGGTTTCCCGCACACTATTAAAAGAGTAAGAAAAAGTGTAAATAAAAACGGGAAAAATTTAGATCTTCCTGGGGGAGAAGCATGCTGCCTCACTACCAACTACACAACAGGCTTGCCTAAAACTTCCCCTTAGCATCGCCACTTCTTTGCCTTAAATATAAGTGGTTCTTAAGTGTTATTTCTTTTTTCAAACTGCTTACATCCTTGGGGAAAACTAACATAGTGGACGATTTAAACATATTTATTCATTGATAAGGCCTAAACTTCAGAAACAACCTTCATTTCCAGAAGTGGCAGCTAGCTGTGGTCCATGCCACAAGATCAGAAACAACATTGGTTCCTTTAAATGATTGACTGCTTCAAAGTCTTCAAGAATTCAAATCAAAATCAAAAGCTTTAATTAAATCAAAATCAAAATTAAGGCTCAGTTGCCAGGAAAAGAATGAAAATGAATGAATGATTCAGGTAAACTTTACCTCCAGTTATGTCTCACAACCTTTGTTAGCCATTGTTGCCATTCGTCCAATAGCTGAATTTATTTAAATATTTCCATGTAGATCAAGGCATGTAAGTTGTTGAATGTTAAATGGTGAAATCAAGTTTCACACTGGTAAGTGTCCTGTGCTTTGCCAGTAAAAAATAAATAAATAAATAAATAAATAATATACCATGAAAATTCATATATGAATAGGATACAAATATCTCATAGGAAATAAGAAAAATAATTTGTGTTGGGAACAACATGGCTTGCTGGTATGTTGACTAAGAACCTTAATCCTAGCACTTGAGAGGTAGAGGCCGAAGAACCAATTGTTCATGGTCATTCCCACTTACATAGAAAATTCAGAAACACTGTGGGCTACATAAGACCCTGTCTTAAAAACAAAACAAAGAACAAGGAAAACAAAACAAAAACCAAGAGCAGCGAGATAGTTTATCAGGTTATCGTGCTTCCCACCAAGTCTGACAACCTGAGTTCAACCAGTACCCACAGTTGACCTCTGAGTCCTACACAATGGTCACCATGGTCTGAGAGCAGGCACATATACACAGAGAGAGAGAGAGAGAGAGAGAGAGAGTGAGAGAGAGAGAGAGAGAGAGAACAAATGAAATAATAACTATTGTGGTTCAAAAATAGTGACAAAGGATTAAAAAAAATCACTCCTGACAAATGTCTATCATAGTCCCCCTTAGAGATAAAGCCAAGAGGTAGGGCGCAAAAGCAAGGGTACCCTCCACAAACAAATGACCTGATACGGATTTCTGGTCTTCTCATTCCTGCTCACCTCCCAAGACCTGACCCTGACTTAGTTATTCCTAAAGAAATCAGTGTCTGAATACTTGTTACTTCCCCCAAATCTGTACAGTGAGAGTTAACATCCATAAGGTAATAGCTCTACTCAAAGATGATTAGATCATGAGGCTGGGCCTTTATACAAGAGTCTAGTGTCAGTAGGTTCCTTCATCTCTCCCACCAGTGAGGACACATCCAAATGTCAAAGATGAGCAAGCAATTGTGCCCTCACCAGACAGCAAAGTTACCCTTGCCTTGATCTTGAGCTTCCCAGCTTCCAGAACTATAACAGAAATCTGCTGCTTGTAACCATATCAGTCTGTGGAGTGTTGTATTTTATAGCATCCAGTCCATCCATTGATGGATTCATTGAGTATAATCTGCCACAGACATAAAAAGGTCCTTGGACGGCACCCAGTGTACTCACATCAAAGGCACACCAGTGAGTATTGTCTGTGAGATGTCTGCTGTAGTTCCTAGGACTGAGATAGGGGAGAGACAGGATGGAAAGTGAACTTCCTAATTAATATACTCCATCTTAACATACATTATTAGAAAACACTATATGCAGAGGAGATTAAATATAAGTACCATCACAGAGGTCAGCATAGAAACTTGAGAATCTATAAGTATTAAGAATATTAACTTTTACTGACCCTTCTATACTGAGTCAATAATAAAATATTGATTCCTTTTTAACAATGTGTTTTAAAAGACAGGGCAGTTAGCAAGACCAAGGGGATATAAGTATGCCTCTATTCTCAGCACTCAGCTTCAGAAAGGAAGGTCTTGAGTTTGATATACCCTGGGCTACATAGCAAGACCCTATCACAAAAAAGTTACGTTTTTAAGTAAACTAACATTTAGTATATGTAGTAGATTGTGATAGACATTGCTAACCCTTTTCTCTTTCCATTATGACGTCTTGATTTCAGGACTAGAAATTGAGGCCAGAGCCTTACATGTGCTCAGCAAGTGTTGTACCATTGAGATATCTAAACTTCTTTAACTACCATTTTATTTTGAGGAAGAGTCTCACAAAATTACTCAGGCTAGCCTTGGATTTGCATCCATCACCAAGCCCAAAACCTTTATGACTTCTTATTCCTTTGATTTTCATTTGATATATTTCTCTTTCTTCCAGCTCAGTGGGAGGTTTAGATGATCCCTGCCCTACCCCTTAGAACAGTCAATGCCTAGGGTTTCCCTACATCACAACGAATGTTCTAGATGAGTATAACCCTAATAAGTTCAAGAGAAATCCCACAATGTTATAGATACCTGAAAAGGAGATAGAGACTAGAGTGGCTGCATGGCAGGAGCAGCACTACTGATCGCAGGGAAGCCAACGCAGAGGACACACGAGTAAGAGACGAGGGGACCTGGGAGCCTGGCGACTCCACCTGGACCCTTAGACAAACAGCGCTACTTGTACTTTTCCTGTCAACTGTCGTTACATCTTCCTCCTGCTCAGCTAACTCGGTGCGTTTTTTGTTACTAACCACTAAAAATCTCAATTTGTAATAATTTTCGGTAAGATGTGACCTATAAATAAGCACTTAGTGTAATTAATCAACAGGAATACTTTTTACTTGTATCTCAAGATCCATCGCCCCTCAGTGCTAAACCTTGGGAATTACAGATTCTTCCTCCAGCTAGGACTTTCATAGCTATAACTTGAATTACAGCGGATGATTTCTTCAAGTCCTTTTCTGACCCCAACACAGGGATGGTTTTTTCCTCACTGAATTTGCCTTATTTTTTTCCACTTAAATTCTCCTCAGTTTTTTTCTTAAAAGTTTCTTAACGTGTTTTTACTGAAACACACTACATTTGTAATGTTTCTACTAAAATAAAACCTTTATCTGGCAGGAGGGGGCAAGTGGTGAGCAATGGCTCAGTGGTAAAGAGAATTTGCTGCTCAGGCAGAAAAGTAGCGTTCAGTTCCTAACAACCACATTGGTCAGCTCACAGCCACCACTAACTCTGTCTCTAGGAGGTCTGATGTCCCCTGTGATCTCTTTGGGCATCTTCACACACGTGGCAAACACTCACGCAGAAACACACATACACATAAGTCAAAATAAAACTACATCTTTTTTAAAATTCCTAAAAATTGCAGAGAATTAAAAACGGCAGATTGAAAATTAGCAGATAATTAACAAATTACTTTAGGGGGTTTTAGGGATAAATCTATGTGACTACTAACATTACATTAAATGTATATTACACTGAGTAAATTGTGGTAAATATATAGATGTAATTTTAAAATGATGGACTCAAACAAAAGAAAAATAACTACCCATGATTAAACAATACAATACATCTACCAATGTGAGTATAGTACAAATGGTCACTGTGACGTGGCCACATTTCAGGTTGCCATCCGCTAACACAAGCAGTTGAGGTTATCTACAAAGCCAGCCTCATTTCCCCTGGACCCACCAGGGCAGATTCGTCTCTCTACACAGCCTTCCTCAGACACACTGAGAAAGGACAAAACTTTCAGTGTTTCCTTTTGAATGAGCATCAAGTACTTACCACAGCCAAGAACGTGTCCTCGTTGTGCTGACCTCCCCAGTCACCCCGTTTCCCAGAGGCGGGGACAGCAGCTGAAGCTGAGGAAGTATCGCTCAGCAGTGGAAGAAAATGAAATTTGAGAGCTGTGCACAATTCACATGGAGACCATCGTTCGTATCTAAGCTGATTAGCTGTCTTCCCCTTGAGGGAACAGAAGAGCTGCTGAGAAGGAAACCAAGATCTAGCCCATCCGGGAAAGGAAAACCTGAGGGGCTCCCAGAGGATTCCGTGTGAGCCTCATTTCATTCCCAATGTCTTCATGGATGCCAGTTTAAAGGAGGTCACAGGTATTTACCTTTCTTCCCCATCTGTTTCAGTCTGGTTTATGGAAGAGAGAAAATGCCAATGCCTGTGCTCCTTTCAGCCCACAACGCACTCATTCCGAAGATTTTTTATTTTTTATGGTAGGGTAAATGTTATCCCAGTAGGAAATGTTACTGGAATAGATATAAGATTTATATAGATAAACCAATCCCTTCCCTAAGCAACACTGGGGTGTACCCACCCAGTCCTGCCATGTCTCATGTGTGATGCTTTGACAGAACGAATGCCCCCGTGTGTGTGTGTGAGAGAGAGACAGAGACAGAGAGACAGAGAGACCTAGGCTGGCCTTGAACTCCATATTTAGTTGAGGATGAACTTGAACTTCAGTTCTCCTTGCTTTACTTCCCAAGTGCTAGGATTACAAGTGTGCACTACCATGCCCAGTTTATGTGGCTCTGGTGATGGAACCCAGAGCTTCAGGCATGTTAGGCAAGCAAGTACTCTATAAACTGAGCCTCAGCCCCAGACTGATACATTGTTAAACAAGAGGCCGCCAGGTCATGTCATAACACTACTCAACAAACAACTTCCCAGGGATGAGAAGACTGGACTGGACCTCATAAATATAGTTATTTGACTATTTGAGTAACATGGACACGGTATAAATAATCCTAAAGAGTGGATGTTCCAAAAGCTATCTATACTTTCCCTTGTTTACATGTTTGAATGTAGTCACATTAAGGTATATGTTTGTAATAAATATCGAGTGCATAGTCTATGCTAGCACTGAGCTAGATATTAAATATGGGGAAATAATGGGAAAAGGATAAACCTGCCTTCAAAGGTGGTTTCCCTTTTACTGAGAAAAATACAAAAGTAGAAAATATTCTATAAAGCCAATATTATAGATTTCTTAGGAAAATGTAACATGCCCCTACATTCAGGTGTACATGCTACCAAAATGGGTGACGCAATCAACTTCCAGGAAGCTTCTCAGGCAAGAAGCTTCATGAACTACATATGTGGCCAATGCTCCTTGGAAAACAGCAATGGGATTTTGCCAGCACACTGCATGCATCTATCTCCAGAGCATTGCTTAGGTTAGCTTACCGACACTAATGCATGACAAAGAATTCTAATGAACTAGTTCTTGCCTAGGTCATGGACATAGGGTTACGATGACACAGACAAGTCATTCTGAAGATCTAGAAATCTATGCTCTCAATCCCATATGTTCTCAGGATATGCATCTGTATAGGATAAAAACTAGAAGAATCATTTGAGTGCAACATGTGTCTGGCAACTTCAAGCTATGGTGACCTAGGGCACTAATCTCCACACTGGAGACACCAGGGAAGACACTTGAATAACTAACACTGTGGTTACCTTGACCCTAGGCAAGACAGCAGAACACTTTCTCTGTGACAAAACTATTTTGCCATTAATGTACTAAGTTTTTAAGGTGTCTGTTTTTTGTATGTGCAAGTATTTTCTAACTGCAGGCAAATTAACAGAATAAAAATTCTTATAACTATCTCATATTTTAATTTTATTTCCCCTAATCTGTCATACAATTGTAAAAACTAATGGGGTGTGTGTGTGTGTGTGTGTGTGTGCGTGTGTGTTTAAAATAAATAAGGAGAAGGCTGTCTGTATACTTTGAGTTTTGACAAAATAAGTCACAACCTTACTTAATAGAATATCCTTGTAAGAAATAGGTGATTTTCAGGCAATCTGCTCAACCATCTTACCAAGCCAAACGCTTCGCTGTCTGGTTCCCTGAACTCAGGCTCATGCTGCTGAACCGACCTCTCTGAAACTTCCAGGCATGAGTGCTGCCTGATTTACAAGTATTTCTTGACTCAAATACATTTCGCTAAATTTAATCTCTCTCTCTCTCTCTCTCTCTCTCTCTCTTGTTTTTTGAGACAGGTTTCTCAGTAGCTATGGAGCCAGTCCTAGAACTCACTCTGTAGACCAGCAGACCAGGCTGACCTCGAACTCACAGAGATTCGCCTGCCTCTGCCTCCTGAGTGCTGGGATTAGAAGCGTGTACTATTACCGTCCAGCTAAATTTGATTTCTCTAAAGTTACATAAAGGTATATTTATGACTCTGATGACCATATTTTGTGTCAACACCATGTTAAATTGAAAGATATTTCAGATCAATACTTAAAATAGTCGCAAGCAACTTACATGGTTCTAACAGTCTTTTGTCAAGAAGAAAAAGATAATGTGAAAATGTATTTAGAAGAAAATTTTAAAGCCCTTTAACTTATTTGACTCATTCCCTCTACTCTCAGACCTATAATTACCTCCCAGTAAAATCACTCCTCTTCCCACTCAGACCATTCAAAGTAACAATCTTTTATGCTTAGTCTTGTTCCGAGGTCAATCCACCCATCGTCCCAGGCGGAGTCAGCACTGATCAATGCGGCTCTTCTTCCTCACTAATCTGTCAGCAGAGTGAGAAAAACAATTGAGTCTTTCTTCCCTTCTACTGAGTCTGGGTATGAAACAGAATTTGCCTTTCAGAATTGCTGAACACTGAAAATACACATACACATACACACTCACACACACACACACACACACACAAACACACACATGCCCATATCACAAGTTTTATAGAATTGAATTAATCTTCTTTATACCTTTGAGTCATTTACATTTCACACTATGAGCAATTTTCAAGACATTTTACTTTCAGCCCATAGAGTACTTATTGATTGCATAATATTCTATTACAGAACTATTCCATATCCGTACCTGTGTACTTTTCCACTTTTGTCTGTGTAAACACTGTTGCAGTAAACATCATTGTACATGATGCCCTCTTATTATTCCTTTCAAATGATTTTCTAGAACAGGAATTGTTGGATTTGACTCCACATGAACTTTCTGAGATTTCAATGCACACTGCCAAATTACTTTACAGAGTAGTTGCAACCATCTCATTTTTCCTGCCTGTCAGAACGTCCTCCCTGAACCCATCCCAGCACATGACACTGGGGTTTTTTGTTTCTCTCTTTTCTGAATTGGAATTTGCAAAGCAATATATTTATTTTTGATGTATTAGTACCATGAATAAGCTCAGGCCTGAGCCAGAGCGCAACCTGTATTAAATCCTGTATGCTGTTCGGTTAAAGATTCCAAGGTGACCCTTTGCTCTCTATTTCCAAGTTGTGCCTTGAAAAGTCTTGGAACAAGATAGAGTATAAATGAATATATAGTCCAAGTTCTTGATGACTAAAGCAGAGGCAACCGATTTTTCCGTGTGCAGTAAAAACTATAGAGAGAAATGAAAAACTTTCTGGAGAAAAAAAATAACCAAATGTTTTAAACAAACCTTCTATAATAGCTGAAAGAGCTAGTTCAGGAACTACACCAGTGGCCCTGAAGTGAATGCTGTCATTTAAACCCCTACACAGTCTCCGCCCACACTGAATCTGAGTCTGACTAATATGACCTGCTTTGGCCAAGGAAACATCAACAAGCTTAACACAATAGAAACTTTCTGAACAGCTTCGCACAGAGATGTATCCATCACTGTGTGAAGTCTGGGTGAAAGAGAACAAGGAGCCAAAAGTGTCACCATCCCACCTGTTCTAATGGGACCAAGACATCAGACACATGAGTAAGGCCCCATCAGACCATCCTGCCCCAAGGGATCCTCTAAAGATCAAATAAGACTAGCAGAAACAGAATTGTTTCACACATGCATGTGAGTGGTTTGTTATGTAGAAATCGGTAAGTTGTCTAACAGTGTGGTGGTTCAAACAGAAATGGCCCATAGCCTCATGCATTTGAACACTTGGTTATCAGGGAGTGGCACTACTTGAGAGGGATTAGGAGGTGTGACCTTGCTGCAGTAGGTATGGGCTTGTTGGAGAAAGTGTGCCACTGGGGGTGGGCTTTGGGATTTCAAAAGCCCAAGCCAATCCCAGTCTCTTGCTCTTCCTGTAGCCTGCAGATCCAGATAGAGACTCAGCTACTTCTCCAGGATCATGTCTGCCTGCATGCATGCTGCCATGCTGTGGGGGCCCACAAAAGTAGGTCTACTCCACCTTGACTAAAAGTCAGAAAGCCTACTCTTGTTCTTTCAAAGTTATTTATGAGAGGTCTGGCTTAAGGAGTAGCTACAAACAGGATATCCTGACTTACAGTGTGATTACTTTGTATTTTGGATATTAAGATGGTCCATAGAGGTGGATCTGCTACATCTTGACCAAGGGCCAGAGAATTCAAGTCTATTCCCGCTTCCTCAAGGATATGGCAGGCGGTTTGACCCAGGGATTGGCTGCCGACAGGATACTTGGCCTAAGAGGTAGTGGCTGCATGTCCTGGAGCTTAACTCGGGATATAGTGGCTTGATATGTCAAGTACTGAAGCAAGTAATTGCTCTGCTTGTTCTTTGTGTCATGTTAAAGCAATCTTTTGCCTTCTTCCCCCGTTTTGGGATTGGGGTATTTAAGCATATGGAAAATAAATGCAGGTGTTTTCAATATTCACTGAATTGCCCTCCCAGTTTGATCCTATGTCTCTGTATTTCTTTCTTATCTCTGCTCCTCCTATCTAATATTTCTAATCCACATCCCCTACCCTAGAACATGCAAACCCCATCAAGGCTAGACTCCAACAGATGTTACCCCAATGTGTAGCTACAACACCATGCTTTCCTCAGCAGCTACCAACTGCCAATGGCTCCTTCACTATAGGTGAGGCCTATCCCTCCCCTTTCCATGATGGATTTTTGGCTGGCTTGATCTTGTGCATGTCTCATGCTGGTGACACACCCACTGTGAATAACCTTGTTTAAGGAAGACTTATGCCAATTCCTGTCTTCATATGCAAAGATTTTTTTTAAAGTTTAATAATATGTCTCCAAAATGAGTATTTCCTACCTGCTCATGATCCAGCATCTCAATCAGTAAATATTTTAAGAATTCCTTCAAATACAGATTTATATTTATGAAATACAAAAATGTAAACAAATATTTTCATACTGCAAGTTATAGACAAGAATAAGTAGGAAATCTTGCCTGCTGTAGTGAGGTGATAATTGAGAAATGAAACAGTCAGAGAAGGAGCATGTCACTTTACAACTGAGATTTGTAAAAAGAATGAGGAATGGGAGGCACTGTTTATAAGTTTGAGAGCTGGAAATACACAGATTCGTTGGGGATTTCATCTTCATTGCATGTAGCTAAAAGATGTCCCTCACACCATAACCTAATGATAACACTGGCAGAAGACCAAGAGTTTACTTTCTAGGACACCTCACATCGTTGAGTAAGTCGAGGGGATAGAAAGAGAGTAAGTAGAATTCCACAACCTGAAAGGTGAAGAAGACATTAGTCCCTATTCTCAATTCAGCCAATACAATAACATCTATCAAGTTTACTCCACTCTGTATGAGAGGTGAAAATCCTCTCTGGGGACATGGAGCTGCTCATAAGAAGTTACATGGTTTTGATATTCTGGAGTGGGAAAAGAAACTGCTCACTTAAACTGCACATGAACTTAAAATAAAGCACTCCAGCAGAAAGGCTGACCATGCATAGACATTTCATTAAGTTTTTGGGAAGAATGTCACTTACTCACTTGCTCTTCATGGTTTACACAGTTTGTTTTTAATACAATTCAGTATCACCTACCCCAAGGTGGCACCCCTCTACACTGGTGTGGGCTGGCCCACATCAATCATCAATCAAGAAAATGCCCCCCCACAAGAAAATCTGATAGAGACAATCCCTCAGCTGAGGTTCCCTCTTTCCAGAATGACTCTAATGTGTGTTAAATTGACAAAAATGAACCAGCATAGCTGGTGAACAAGACTTTGGAATATAAGCCTGGTGGGGAGGGAAGGTGTCATAGTTAGGGTTCTTATTGCTGTGAAGAGAAACTATGACCACAGCAACTCCTACAAAGGAAAAACATTTAATTTTGGTGACTTACATTTTCAGAGGTTTAGCCCATTATCATCATAGTGCAACATGGTGGTGTGCATGCAACATGGTGTTGAGAGTCCTTACATCTTGACTCACAGGCAACAGGAAGTGGTCTCTCTCACTGGATGTAGGCCTGAGCATAGGACACCTCAAAGTTCAAAGATTTAGTTCAATGTCATCATGAAATGAAGTGTGATGGCATGTAGGCAGATGTGGTACTAGAGAGTTCTACATCTGGATTATGAGGGAGCAGGAAAAGAGAGTAAACTACTGGACTTGACTTGAGCATCTGAAAACCCAAAGCCCATCCATACAATGACACCTTCCTCTAACAAAGCCACACCTACTCTAACAAGGCCACACCTCTCATTAGTGACACTCCCTTTATTTATTATTTGAAAGTCTAAAGTTCAAAGTCTATTCTGAGATTCATGCAATCTCTTAGCTATAATCCACTATAAAATTAAATTCAAAAAGCAGATCATATGCTCCCAACACTGTGCTTCAATGGCACAGGATATACATAACCATTCCAAAACATAGGGAAGGGAGCATAGCAAGGAAGTACTAGACCAAAGCAAGAGCATAGCAAGGAAGGAAGTACTGGACCAAAGCAAGACCACCAGCTGGGCAAAGTCCAAACTTTGCATCTCCATGTCTGATGTCAAAATACTCTCCAATTCTCCAATTTCTTCTAGTTTTGTTAAAAGTAACACACTTCTTTCTCTTGTACTGATTCCACTCCCTGTTCAAAGTTTTCTTTCCTAGGTATCCCATGGTTCTGGCATATCCAACATCTTGGAGTCAATGGAATAGAACTGAAGCCAAAGACATAAGTCCACATACTATAGACACCCAATTTTTGACTAGAAGTCAAAAGTACACACTGGAGAAAACACAGAATCTTCAACAAACAGTTCTGTTCAAACTGGATAGCTGGGTGTGCAAGAATGAAAATTGATCCATACCTATCACCTTCTACAAAACTCAAGTTCAAATGAATCAAGAACCTCAATATAAGACTGATGGGGAAACTCTATCAACCAATCACATCTAGTTAGGGTGTGGCTACCTGGGATCCAGGTAGCAAAACCGGGAGGACCCAGGTGCCCACTCTCTCTGCGTGGTGCCCACATGACAGATAGGACGTCAGACCTCCCACTCTTGTAATGTGAGTTTCCCCTTTTTAACCATTAAAAAATACCTGTTCTTCTTGAGCTGGCTTGGTTATTTATCATACCAACCTAATCCACAACATAAGACCATATAAACTAAACCTGACAGAAGATAAAATGGGGAAAGGGCTTGAACTAATTGGCACAGGAAAGTACTTTCTGAACAGGACACTGGTAGTGCAGGCACTAAAACCACCAATTAATAAATAGGACTTCATGAAACTGAAGAGATTCTCTACAGCAAAGCATACCATCATTTGAGAAAATAAATAGCCTATAGAATGGGAAAAATATCTTTACCAGCTAAATACCTGCTATATGGTTAATGACTACAAAAATCACACAAATATATTTTTATATAAAAATATACAAAAAACTAAAAATGAACATCAAGAAAACAACTCAATTTTTAAATGGGAGAGTTCTCAAAAGATGAAACACAGGTGACTGCAAAAAAAAAAAAAAACTTTAAAGAAATGTTCAACATCTTTACCATCAGGGGAATACAAATTAAAACTATTTTGAGATTTCATCAAAGAATGGCCAAGAGCAATAAATCAAGTGACAGTCTATGCTGGCTAGGATGTGGGGAAAGGGGAACATTTATTCATTGTTGGTGGGGGTGCGAACTTGTACAACCACCATGGAAATTAGTGTGGCGGTTCCTCAGGAAACAGAATCGAATCTATTGACCTGAAGATCCAGATATACCGCTCTTGGGTATATACCAAAACGATGCTTCATCCTACTACAGAGACTCTTGATCCACTATGCTCATTGCTACTGCATTCAAAATAGTCAGAAATATTAGGTTTGAAGTCTCCTCGCATCTGTGAAGTTTGTGTCTAACATACCTTTTTTCAAGAACCCACATTTTGACTGAAAATTTTAGTTAAAGATTGGCATCTAGCATTCCTAATTACATGTTTTATCCTTTTTGTTCCCAAAATACTCACTTTTATACATATTATTTCACTTTTCTACCAATGTCTTGTTGGTATTTTAATTTGTTTTGTGATTAACTAAATAAGTTAATGTCATGGTTTGAATAAAACTGACCCCCGTAGGAAGTACCACTACTTGAAAGGATTAGAACATGTGGCCTTTCTTGGAGTAGGTTTGGCCTTGCTGAAGGAAGTATGTCACTGAGGGTGGTCTTAAGCCAGGCCCATCAGCTCTCTCTTCCTGCTACCTGCTGGTCCAGATGTAGAACTCTCAAATACCTCTCCAGCACCATGTCTGCCTGCATGCCACTGTGCTTCCTGCCACAAGATAATGGACTAAACCTCCGAAAAGTAAGCCAGCCCCAATTAAATGTTTTCTTTTATAAGAATTGCCATGGTCATGTGTTTCATCACAGCAGGAGAAACCCTAACTAAGACAGCTAACTAGAATATTTTCGTATTATCAAGTTAAACATGAAGGTACTTTCATAAAAACTAATCATTTTAGACTATTTTAGAAGGAAAACTTGTATGAGTTCAAACTAGAATAATGTCATCATAGAAGGCCACCAGTGATTCCAAATGAAATACAATGTAATGATCTGTTCAGAATTAGAAATTAGAAGCAAACAGTACTTCTGTGCCTGTTTGGACACTTCAGCAGATGCTGCAATAACTACACACCCTAAGACACTTCCCTACAATCTATTAGAAGCTCAACCCATCTGTCTCTTGGGCACTTCACATTCAGAGAGTCTTTAAAAGGTGAATGAAAATGATATGTCCGATTGTTTGGATGATCCTTATGATTAGATGAATCATCTAACATTAAAATTCCTTTAAAGACATTCAAAACTACAAATGTCAGTCAAGGTGGTATCTATGTCTAAATGTTGGTAGGAGACACCTTTGGCATTTCAACTCTACATGCAGTTGAATCTCTTAGGTACCAATTCTATCTGAATTCTTCCCCAACACACACATACACACACATAAGATAAACATTTAAAAGTACCATAGAAAAGGTTTATTATTTTTCATAGACTCTTAGGATAAAAGAAAAGCTGATTGGAGGCAAAGAATTTTTTGGTTCAGGAAACATTAAATAAGAAAGAAAGCGATTGGACAGAAATCTCCAAAACTCTGAGTTATTATAATATTCAAATGCTAGACTTGCAAATATTATAGTGTCTTTTTCTTTCAAATAAGTAGAATCCTTCCTGAAGAATTCATGTTCTATGGATGAGGTCTGGCACACAAAAATTGCCAAGTGTTTAGATTTGGGGAGACAATTGTTGAATGAAAGCAGAGGAAGGGGGGGTTGGACAGTAAGGAATGTATCACGTGCACAGCACCTGGGTTTTCTTTTTAATGCCAAAGAAACAAGCTATAGTTCCTCCATTGCACATTACCAGTACAATTTAAGATTGATCTTCTTTTCTTATTATTTTGAATAAATCTAAATGAACAATCAAGAAATCACTTTTTTGCCTATATTTTGGGGAAATTGTAGTCCTGATTCTGGGTGACAATCCAAAAAGATTCTCAAAGCACTGCAGGGTGTGCCACAGCCTCTCAGTCTCCTTGCTCTCCTGGAGACCTTGCTGCCTGGGGAGTAGAGAGGCAAATGTGCTTTCTCAAAACACTTTAATGACTTCACTAAAATTCCCTGCCATGAGTGTTTCTTGAAGGACTCTGACTCAGGAAGAGGCAAGCTATTCTGTAGACCCGCTGTGGAAAGCACTAGCTGTCTTCCCTGGCTGAGCCACCTTCATGTCCTTATGACCTATGAGCCATTGTGTCTTCCCTGGCTGAGCCACCTTCATGTCCTTATGACCTATGAGCCATTGCGTCTTCCCTGTCTGAGCCACCTTCATGTCCTTATGACCTATGAGCCATTGTGTCTTCCCTGTCTGAGCCACCTTCATGTCCTTATGACCTATGAGCCATTGTGTCTTCCCTGTCTGAGCCACCTTCATGTCCTTATGACCTATGAGCCATTGTGTACCTTACTTCACTTTCACAGTTCATGTAGCTCTGAGATTTAAAAGAAAATAAAGTCAGTTCTGCTAGATATACAATGATCAAAACTTAGTAATCAGTGTGGAGTTCTAGACAATTTTCTTTTCCATATAACAATTTGAAGCCTCTGACATAATTTTGAAAGGATTTTCTATATGATTCTTTATATATTTGTAGCTAAGTATGCTAATTCATAAATATCTAAGTGGTTAAGAGCAAAGATCAATATTAGCCTTGAAAATTACTCCACTTCCTTTGGTTTGTATGTGTTGCTGTGTGTGTCCTTGTTACCAGAAAGCATATGTTTGGCTTTACTTTTTGGAGGAATTCTGTGTCCACATTGAATGATGCTGGCACAACCATGGACAACAAGCCCATGAGCTCCTTCCCCTTCTGTTTTAGAAGAACTCATTTCGACAGCTCTAATTATGGCTTAGAGAAATGCCAGTCAGGTAGCAGAACTTGCGTTTCAAAGTTCTAACCTAACTAACCCTTGGGACTGGGCTTATAAAATATTAAACAGGAACATTAAGAATACCATACATTTTACATAGAATATTTTAGTTCCTACACGATGTTCTCACCGGAATCATTGGTCAGTCTGATCCCTTGCTACTATCTTACCTGAATTATGCACCAAGCAAGAGATATTCCTATACAAGTCAGCAAGCGAACAGGAACAACATCTCTTCAGTAAGACCTTGTCAACATAAAAGCACTTTCTAAACTATATTCCGCTGCCATTTGGGGAAGCAGGCTAAGAACACAAAATTAATTTCCTTTACAAGGAACATCTAATGAAGCTTTGCTTCACATCTGACAGAGATTCCCCATGTGTGGAGAATAGTATCCTGTGCTCAGAAAGAGAAATCCTGTTCTATTCCCCGTGCATAAAGGGTGAAGATGAGACGTGGTTTCTAAAGTGCTAAGTTAAGGAAGGAATCAAACACTAGATCACAAGAGTGGAGCTGAGCATTTCAACCTAACAATACTGCTGTTGTTGACACCTTCCCTGCGAATATCCAGACAGTATTAAAGGTTTTTCTGAGGAGCAGTGGTGCAACAGCTGTGCTCTTTAAGTGAGAGAGAGGAACAGGCCACTGGCAAAGGAGCAACACTGTTTACTCTTCTTAGGTATTTAGTGTAGTGTGTTGAGCGGTGCCCCATCCTGCCATCCAACTAGCATAAGCCCCAGGAAATGGTGTAGGAGGTTCTTCTGTATTTGTGTTGCTTTCATTGGTGAATAAAGAAACTGCCTTGGCCTTTTGATAGGGCAGAAATCAGGTAGGCAGAGTAGACAGAATGGAATTCTGGGAAGAAGGTAGTGTGGCAGACACCATGGTTCTCCTGCCCAAGACTGACACTGGTTAGAAGCTTTCCCGATAAGCCATGACCTTGTGGTGAGCACAGATTAATAGAAATGGGTTAGATCAAGAGTGAGAGTTGGCCAAGAAGAGTCTAGATATAATGGGCCAGGCAGTAATTTAATTAATACAATTTCCGTGTGGTTATTTTGGGGGTTAAGCTAGCTGGGCAGCCGGGAGCTGGACAGCCAGGACAAAAAGCAGGCCCGCTCCTTATACTACAATTTAGACATAAAAAAATGTACTGACTAGATGCTCCTGTTAAACCAGCATCAAGAAACTTTTTCCTTCTTTTAGGAAAGAAACTTGTGATTTTCAGAAAAAGGAACTATGTGATTTTTATCATTCTAATATTGAGAACCATCTCAAATGTTAGACATAATCCCACCTCCTATTCCTCTTCCATATGACTCCTGTAGCTTCTCTATGACTTTTTTTTCTCATGACATTTCTGGGAAAATGTAATTTTTTTCTAACATTAAATTTGGTGACAATATCTATGATATATAATTCAGGTCTGAACTCTTCTTTTTGGGAGTGAGCTTGCCTCAAAAGTTATGATTTAACCTTACTTTGGCTGCCTGACTTTGACAGTTATAACTTACTTTGGGTATAAATCTTTTATGTAGGAAGGCTGTCTTGTCCAGAACTGCCCAGCCATGGGAAGGCAAGTCTGCCTTTTTATAAGTGCTGTGTAGTTCTCATGTAAAATACACTCTTTGGTTCTCTTCTCTCTAGTCCCTTTTTTCACAGTGCTGCTTCTAATTCAGTCAAGAAGAGGAGAAAGTTCACTCACACACTTATACACACACACACACACTCAACAGAAGCCCTTTAATAACAGGAGTTTCATAGTAGAAGCAAGAAGAAAGGATCATTGAGAAAAGCAACAGAAAATAAAAATGGTGACAACTGATCAGAAAAATGTGATTGGTGATTTTTTTTAATGATTATCATGGATTCAATTTTTCAGTGTCGTCTTTTAAAAACTTTTTCAGAACATCTGGGTCTTTGAAACAAGTATAAAGAAAGTTGATCATGAGTCTCCATCAGGGTTACAATTTTGCTTGATGGTATGGCTCAAAGAAGCAAACAACTTCAGAATAATGGTGAGTTTTCTGCATGCCTCTTGATGTATTCCCAGGGCTTGCTAAGCATATATTTGTTGAATGACTAATGGGATGAATCATAAAATTAAGAAAACCACGATCTCACGGAATGAAAGAAAGTACAGAGGTTGTCCTGGCAAGATGGGGCATGAGGAACGGTGCTTGCTGCATAAGCCTGGTGGCTTCAGTCCCTCGCCTAGAATGCATGTAAAAGTGGAAATGGAGAGCCAGCTCCACAGAACTGTCCTACGACCTCCATGTGCATCATTTATCAAGCATGTACTCACAGACACCACATGCTTTCTCTTTCTCTCTCTCTCACACACACACAGATAAACAAACAAACAACAAATGAAAACGCAAACACAGGGATCAATCAAAGCCCTATGAGGTCAAAGAATGATTGCAGTTAAACTTCTTGAAAAAGATGCTAGGGAGGCAGCAAAATAATAAAATGTGATTTTGACACTATTGCATTAAAAATTATATGTTAGAATATAAAGTCATAGGGTAAAAGATTAAATAGAAATGTATTTCTATTTATATAATGTGTATGCTCTCAATACACACAAAAAAAAACCCCACAGCTCTGATTTTAAAGACAATAAGATATTGTTTATTCTCAAGCCATTCTGAGTGACCATGGCCCTGGAACACAGATTTAGGTTACCCCAAATTCCAGGTTCCAACATGGAAACAGTTTCATGAAGTTTTTAAAATAATATAGAACAGGAAACATCATAAATTAAGGCAAGTTTAAAATACATTGGTGGATACGTCAGAGAGGCAGCTACAGCAAGATGGCAGAAGCTTTTCTATAGGCCTAAAATGCTATCTGGTGCCATTCTTAGCTTTTGGGTTGGGGTAGACCATTGGTCTGCTGAGTCAATAGATTTGGAAGGTTTTTCTCTATTAGTCACAGTATGTTAGTTCCACTACAGACTTGGGTAAGGAATTGCTTCAGGGACTAAAGTTGGCCCCAGATAAGCTAGTTAGCCTGTGAACCTATAACATTCCGATCTCTCCACAGTACTAAAATTCTAATCAGTCAACCATCTCTTGGGACACAGCTTCAGAAGCCTTTGTTCACAATGTCAACTAGTTTATGAAGATAGAATTTACTCATTTCTATACTTTAACACTTAGCTGACCTCATAACTTGCATGAATATTACATAGTAGGAATTATATTGTGTGGATTCTGGGACCAAGCCTACAAGAGGCATATAAGCTTCTGCCTTCACTCTTTGGAGAACCTAAAGCATCATGTCAAATAATTGTCTGGCTATTATTAGAAGAGGCCTGGAATGTTTTATCCAGTCATGCTAAAGTGAAAGACATGCAAATAAAACCATCTTGGATCATCTAGAAATAGCCATGCCTCTAGATTACTGTAGTTGCATGAACAATACCAGGACACTAACAGAAAGGGTCTACTTGAGACAATTCTCGATGAGCCTAGAACAAAATTAATAGGCATCAGATTCAAGATGATTTATTATGAATTAGTTTACAACTAAATGTGAACTTCAAGGGCAACTTCATTAAAGAAGGATCTTAACAAATGGATAGACAAGATGACACAATGTATAGATAGTATTCTTCCCATATCACTATGCTAACACTTGATCAACTGACTCAAACAAAATTTGACAACAGACACAAGGATGAGGTTATTCGTGGGCTCATTAACATGAATTTCCATTTGCTGACCATAGTCACTGCTGATTGCCCTAAAAGCCAACTACAGGAACTAAGGAAGCCCAGCACCATTTCTTGGCCAAACAGACATATATATAGTGCCAGAATGATTATATAATGGACCATTTCTATCATAGAAAATGCAATAGTATAAGCATTTACTACATATATGGACTTGTCTGCCCTACCCACAGTGCTTCTGTCAACAGTAAAACTGAAGGACTTAGAGAAATCCCAATTCATCATCATGATATCCCATATATCATCACTGTTTAGGACCAGATAACTCATTTGAAGCAAATGAAGCCTGGAAGCGGGTTCTCATATACATGGAATCAATGCACTAATGCTACATTTCTCATCACTCTGAGGCAGCTGGTCTGATAAAATGTTGACCATTTGAAAACTCGTTTTGGCATACTGTGGGGCAACCAGGGGACTGAGATAATATCCTGCAGGCTGTAGTACACATTCGGAATAAGCAGTTAATATGTAATGACACACCTCCTATGTCATCATAGCACCAGGGATCAGAAAGTAGAACTAGGACTCGCTCCTCATTTAAGTCTTATCAACAAGCAAAATTTTTGTTTCCTCTCTCAGTGGTTCTAGAAACAGCAGGTACAGACATTCATTTGTTTCCAAAGCAGGAATGCATCCAACAAGGAACACAACAGTGATTCATTAAGCTGGAAGCTAAGACTTCCACCCAGCTCTATCAGCTCCTTGTGCCGGAAAACAACAGGCTTAGAGGAGGTCTACAGTACTGACTAATGCTGACTATCAAGGGAAAGTGGGCTGCCAAGCACAAAATGAGGCTGCGAGGACTGACTAACATGAAGGACGTTCTGTGGTGCCTCTCTTATTTCTCATGGATCCTGTGAGAAAAGATGATGAAAGACTCTAAGAATCCAACAGAAGTCTGTCTCCTGGAGTCATAGATTAAAATAGTGAGCAAGTAAATGGTGGTTACTTTAGGGCATCAAGTTTGAGGTATTCTGTTATGAAGCAGTTTATAACTAAATGTGGAGCTATTTGTGAATTATTACCAAAAGCAACTTGAGTACACAGGGATCTCAGTAACTGAGTAGACGAGATGACACAATTTATGGATATTAGTCTTCTTCTCATATTACCTCCCCAAGCTGTGACTCAATTCAAGAATTAAAGTTAAGGTCATCTCACCCTGAGAAAAAAATATGAATAGCTTAGTGCTTGCTGAAGGCACATAAAGTGTTGAATGTTTAGGAGGGGGATATAAAGATGCATGCTCAGTTACACAAGAGTACTATAATAGTTACAGAAAGAAGTATAATAATTATGTTAGTTTGATATAAGTAAACAGTTTTTCTACCATTCCCTTTTTACCAAATGGAAGCTACCCTCACAGTGATTTATTATGTGCCCTTATACTTCAGTGTTTAAGTTACAGAAGATTAAAGTTAACCAAGAGACCTGGCTGAGAGAGAAATAAACACCATGCAAAGATAGATAAACTGACATGGTACATTGTATATACTATTGCCAGGAGGAATTATTATATTTTCTGTTGTTTTACAGATAACGAAGCTACAGTGAATATGATTTTTACCCTTAACAGAAAGCTATATTTGGTTCAAAGACACGTGTGTGTAAAATGCCTAGTATGAGGGAAGCATACATGGCTACTATAGTGTTGACTTGATTAAATTAGAAGCTACTTCCTAGAAATCTGTTTCCTGTAGGATCCATGTAGGATCCATGTTGGGATTGGCCTAAAGGAGGTACCTGAGAGCTGAGAGGTGGAAATAAAGAAGTGCCCCTCACTCCTTGATGGTCAGATAATACATCGAGTATCAGAAGTGCAACCTAGCAGCCCTGGGCTTCTAACTCGCCTCTCTTCTTCAGGCATATTAGCCTACTTGAACAAGAGCTGTTCCAGGCCACTGCAGGTGACTGATTGAGAACTCACACACAGTGCCAGTCAGAGGCCATGCTGCCTTACAGGTTTCTACCATATTCTTACTGGTGGCCAAATATACTTGTCTTCCCAGATATTCATTTCAAGAATTTTCTTACCTAGTTGGCTGGCCAGCACTTCAGGAAGACTAAGTGGTAACTCCCTTTCTGAAGCTCTCCTCCCACTTTTGAAACTTCATGTTTTCAGTCACATCCATAATTGTGTGAGATATAATTATTACAGTTAACCCCTTTTCTATATAACCAAAACTGGCCTGATACTGTGACTAAAACCTAATACAAGGTCAAGGCACAAATCATGTCCTCCCGACTTTTGTATTGTCAGAACAGAATCCCACAGGTACAGTAATTTATTTAAAAAGTAATGCACATACTTCTTCCTTTACATATATATAAACTAGAAAACTCACAACAGTGGGGTGACATCTAGCAAGAGCCTTCATTGTCCATCACCCTGTAGTGGGAGATGGAGTAAGGCCCGAAGGAGGTGAACTGGCCTGTCTATACTGATACCCATCCCACCCACAAGGATGGAGCACAATGCCTAAGTGTTGAAGAATCTTACCCCACTATTACCACAATTACCACTCAACTTTAATAAGTGTTGGAGTGTTCATGTACACTAAATCATATCATTTCTTCTACACTTTTCTAAGATGAAAATTTAAAGTCACAAACTTCCTTTAAGGCCTGCTTTAACCAAATCTCATAAATTTACATTATAGCTTATTTGAAAATATTTACTAATTTTCCTTGTGATTTTATTGACCCTGAAATTATTTGAAGTGTGTGGCTTGTGAATAATGATTTCTAATTAAATTCTAATATATACAGGAACATAGTCCATAGGCTTTCAATTCTTTATTGTCTATCAGGAATTCTTCTAAGACTCAGAGAGGTTCTACCTTCCTGTTTAAAGGCCTGCATACTATGATATGCAAAATAATACACCACAGTTAATTATGTCAAAGTGGTGGACCATAGTGTTCAAAACAACGGCAGCCTTACTAAATGTTTTACCAAGTACTAAGGGGGGAATGTAGAAACAAACTCCACCAGTAAGTTAAATTTTTGTATTTTTTTCCCTTGGTTCTAGCAAATTTTAACTTGTTTAGAAATATATATTAATGAAATGATCCTCTTTAGGCCTGACAATCTTTGAAGTCTACTTTATGTGAGATTAGTACAGATACAACAATTTTCCTTTGGTTTATTCAATATCTTTTCCAATTCTTTTACTTTCAAGTTCTTTTTCTACATAAATGTCTGGTGCCTGTGCTAAACTGTACACAGTGGAAACTCACTTTTTAACTTCATCTGACAAATTCTGTTTATTGATTACATCATTTATATAAATTCACAAAGTAGCTGGGTGTGATGGCCAATCTCAGTTATCAAACTGATTGGATTAACAAACACCAAGGTCAGTGGTTCTCAATCTTCCTAATGCTATGACTCTTTAGTATAGTTCCTCATGCTGTGGTGACCCCCCAACCATGAAACTATTTTCATTGCTACTGCATAACTGTAATTTTACTACTGTTAATGAATATTAATGTACTTATGAAAGGGTTGTTCAGCCCCAAACGGGTTAAGAAACATTGACTTAGGAGCTCAGTGAAGTACAAATTGGGTTATTAAAAGGGCATCTTCAGACAAGATTATACCATGAGCACTGATGTTTATTCCTTAAAGCTGTATAGTGATTGTCTACAAGACTGGCCTTTACTATTTTTTTATGGGTTTGGGTGTTTTGCTTGCTCAGATATCTGTGTGCCATATGCAGGTAACATACAATGCCCACAGGGGCCAGAGAGGGCATCAGATCCTCTGGGACTGGAGTTAAAAATAGTTATGGTCACCATAGAGACACTGGGAACAGAACCTGGGTCTGCTGGAAGAGTATCCAGTGCTCTTAACCACTGAACTCTCTCTCCGGCCCCACAGTTTCCTCTAAGGTTAATACCTTCCACCTTGGAGGGATCTTGTGAAGACACACAATATTTACAGAAAGGCGAAAAACCGGATGTTCCAGCTGGGTGGTGATACATTCTATCCTCCAGGGGTGCTCTTTAGCTCAAGAAGTAGACAACTCAAAAGGTTTTAGAAAGGCCCTAAAACTGACAAGATTCACTGGTCCCACCCACACCTCCGCCTCCAAGAATAAATAAGCAGCAGGGACTCTCTCAGACAAGCTGAGCCGCCTAGAAGAGGCTCTGACCACCTGAGCTACCTGCAAAAGACATTCTTAAAGCTGTTAAACTACCTGCAGGCTGTGCGGTGCTCCAGGTTTCAGCTTTCCTGAGCTGTCATCAATAGTGGGTGGATTTTCTATGATGTAACTGTCTTTAGTCATTTCTGCTTCCATAAGTAATCCCTCATCATTATTCCTATAAGTATCCCCTCACCCATATTCCTGTAAGTAACCCCAATAAAACTCATTGGCTCACCAAGCTGGAATTTGGTAGAATCCATGCTTTGGTCTGCCATTGGTTCCCTGTCTGGGGTGAGTAGATGTTTATTTACATTTCCTCAGGAATAGTGTGTCACACAACATTTAATAGGTTCATAATACTATGGCATTATTGGAAAGTGGAAAAAGTCAAGGTGGAGCCCAGTTGGAGGGAATGTCACTCAGAGCATATTCCTGGGAGATGTATCTTGCCTTTGCCTCCTCTGTGGTCCTTCTGTCTGGCAAAAAGTGAATTTACAACCAATACATGCTTCTGTGCTGCCATGACACTCTGCATCATTTCATAGGACCACATAACCACAGAGTCAACCCTCTGAGACCAAGAGACAAAATAAATCAGTTTTTGCCTCCTTAAAGTTGCTCTCTCTGGTACTTGATTGTTGTGACAAGAAAACGTACTTCAAGCCAGGCAATGGTGGGTGCACATCTTTAATCCCAGCACTCAGGAGGCAGAGACAGGTGGATCTCTGTGAGTTCGAGGCCAGCCTGGTCTACAAGAGCTAGTTCCAAGACAGGCTCCAAAGCTACAGCAAAACACTGTCTCGGAAAAAAAAAAATGAAAAGACAATGTACATTGTTTTAATCTACTTGTTTGCTTTTTTATTATCTATTTTTCACCCTTGTCCTTTCCTTGAATCCCTAGGTATAAATGTCTTAGTGCTTTATTTCCTCGAAAGTTAATTTTTACTTTATAACTCCTTGAATTATTGACTTTTAGTGGCCGCTCCAGGGAAGTTCCTCAGGCTGCAGAAATATATATATATATATGTATGTATGTATATATATATGTATGTATGTATATATGCTACTCAGAATAGTGGCCAGTGGCCATAAGTGGCTGTGGAATGGATGAAACATGTCCAATTTCACATAGGCATGCATTTATTAAACTGAATATTAAATTAGTTGAAATTTATGTGTGGTTAATGGCTACCACATGATGTCCAGCAACCAGAGAGATTGCATTATACTTTTTTGATATTATATTGTCTGCTGTAAGCTAATATCATACTACTTTCAAAGCCTAGCTACACTTACACGTTTTAGAAATATTTGTGCTATTATTTGCTGTGGTTTATTTCGATACCAAGTTTCTTTTAGTTGACTCTGTGGACCTTTTGTGGAAGAGGGGAAGGAAGGATTGCAGGAGCCAGAGGGGTATAGGACACCCAGAGAACAAGGTAGCTCAACAAGTAAGGTACATGCCACCAAGGCTGATGACTTGAGTCTGATTCCTAGGGCCCACACCATGAAATGAGAGAACTGACAGATGCAAATTATGCTATGATCACAACATGTGTGTCATGGCATGCGTGTTCCTTAAAAGAAAGAAGGCATTTACTTTAATACTAACCACATTAAAATATCCCCTATTACTTACAGTCATATTTTGATATCAGCATTTCAAGTGCTTTGCTATAGGAAAGTGTAATGCTGTTTTCTGTTGTAGATTTATCTTGTGTCCTTTCCTTCTTTTTTATATTTTTTAAATTTTTTATTCTTCTATTTTATTCCCTTAAGGATCATGTTCTACTTTGCTCTCTCTCTGTTGCTATGACAAAATAGTAAACAAAACCAAATTGGGAAAGAGTTTATTTCTGCTTATAGGCTATAGCCCATCAAAGCTGAGCAGCTCTGGGAAGAGCTAAGGTGAGAGGAAGGAGTGAATATAGTCATAATACATTGTATAGAATTCTCAAAGAATTAATAAAAATATTTCAAAGGACAAAAAAAAAAACAAAGAAAAATCACTAAGTGATAGCCAGAAAATGTAGAGAAATAAAATGGGGACCCAGCGGCCGCTATACAGGTCCAGAGAGGGGAAGCAGGAGGCTCATCCTAAAGGGACTCCTGGTGAAAGCCCCAGCAGTCCTACATGGCAGTGGTCTAAGTCCTCACAGGTTAGGAACTCAGGTAAAGTAGAAAGTAGTGAATCCTTCTCTCTGAAGCGACAGCCGTGAAGGGGTAATTCACTCTCTTATTCCCCAAATTTCTGAGGGATATAGCTGACTGCCACCTTGAGATCGAAGTAATAATTACAAACGAGGAAGCCTGGAATCCACTTGCCATAGTTCAAGGGTGAGAGGCGGTGATGGAGATGGGGAGGGTTGGACAGCGGCTGGTGAAGAGACTCCGCTTGAGTAGTAAAAGGGTACAAAGGCCAGCAGTCTGCCCCAGAGTGTCTGGGGAAACATCACCTGAGTATAACTGTGAGCATGATACTCCCAGCCTACAGTCACGGACAGTCACCTCTCTGCTGTGAGGTTTTCATTTTTAGTTTAACTACTATCTGGTTTTCTTACAACTTAAAAAAAAAAACACCATTTGGTTGTTCTCACCCATCCCCTTCTCTCCCTGATCCTCTGCCTTCTGAGCAACCACCAGTTGGATCTTGTTTTCATAATCCAATCTGTATCTTTGGGTTGGAGATTTACATTCATTTACATTTAGCATTATTGAGAAAGATAGCTGATTAATATAAATCTTTTCTGCTTAATTCAAATACTGTGTTCCTTTCTTTCTCATGTAAGCATTTTAGGAGTCTGCTGGTTTGCTGGGTTGAACGTGTTTCTTTCCTAAATCTCATACATTCATCTATTCACAAAATGTCTTTCCTGACATCAGACCTGTGACCCTTTCTTCCTCCTCTGTGCGTAAGTTCCCTTCCAGTATTTTCTGCAATGCTTGTGCTCACGAATTGCTTTAGTCTGTGCTTATCTTGGGAGGTCTTTATTTTCCTATTGATCTAAAAAGGTAACTTTGCTGGATATGATTTGGGCAATTTTGGTTGGTAGGTATTTACTTCCAGGACTTGAAATATCATTTCTGGTGTATCCTACTTCAGGGGTTTCTGCTGAAGGATCTCTGCGGAGTTTGCCTTTAGAAACCGGCGCTTCTTTTTGCTGCAGTTTGTGGGGCTCTTTCTAACTGAGGATTTTAACTCTGTGACCTGGAGTCCCTGTCTTGTCATTTCTATTTCAGTTCTAAATGCCTTCTATATTTAAATGTCCACATCATCTTCCCATATCATAAGGAATTTTCTTCTACAATTTCATAAAATAGATCTTCCATACTTTCAGTTTATATTTTAACCTCCCATATTACCCATTGATTCTTAGGTTTCATGTCTTAGTCATGTCCCAGAATTTGTGAGTTATATTCATGGTTGCTGGGGTTTTTTGTTGTTGTTGTTCTTTATTGCTAAAAGAATGTGTTTAATTTTCTTTACTTGGTCTAATTTATTGGTAATCTTTTCCACTGAAACGTTTAGGTTTTTTTACATTTATTTTGGGGTGGGTGAGGGGTCAGAGCACGGGTGTAGAGTTCAGAGGAAAATTTATAGAAGTCAGTTCTCCCCTCCACAGGTGGGTTCTAGGAATAGAACTCAGTGCCTTTATCTGCTGAGCCCCCTCACCAGCCCCCTGCTAGAAGTTTTAGTTGATTTGGAAAGAAATTCACTTTTAAGAATTATGTTTGGTTATTATTATTATTGCTCTTTTTATTAACTTATTTATTTTTGACAATGTCTGTGTCTCTGCTGGATTTCTCATCCATGTCTTGCACTACCTTTCTTTCTTCATTAAAATCCTCCTTTAAACACCACTCATTTTAAAATGTTTAATTCTTTGTCTGACATTTGAATAATTTCATTACCTTTTGACTGATTATTTAAAAGTTATAGACTTTAGGAGAAGCTGCATAGTCCTTGTGCTTCTAACTTATAAACATATACACTTTTGTGTTTTCTTAGTGGGTAGCTTTCTCTTGGGATTTCAATCCCCACCACAAACTAGAGATGAAAATGCAGCAGATAGCACAAATGGCAACAGTTTAAAAACTAACTAGATATTCAAATACAGAACAAAAAATTTGTGCAACTATATTCATAGCAGCATTATTTGTAATAGCCAGAACCTGGAAACAACCGAGGTGCCCCTCAATGGAAGAATGGATCAAGAAAGTGTGGAATATATACACATTAGAGTACTACGCAGCAGTAAAAAACAATGACATCTTGAATTTTGCATACAAATGGATGGAAATAGAAAATGCTATCCTGAGTGAGGTAACCCAAACCCAAAAAGACGATTATGGTATGTATTCACTCATTAGTGGACCCTAGCCATGAAACAAAGGACACTAAGCTTATAGCTCACAAGCCCAGAGAAGCCAAATAGCAAGGCAAACCCAGAATGTTGTAAAAGAAGTGCACCATTTCAGCTAACCAAGTTGGAATCGTCCTGTGCAGTTGGTATCCAAAACAGGTCTTGTAGTAGCGCTATCAGTGTCATGACGTCATAGTAACTAGGTGGAGTTGTTGTGGGGCCCCGTCTTCTTCCTGGAAACTTCAAAGATTACTGCAGGGAAATTTATTGTTTATTATAGAAAACTTAAGCATTATTTATATAGACATACATATATATTCAATGAAAGGTATGATAAAGGCAAAAATAGATATGAAGAAAGGCAAAGAAGTTTTATAAATTATTTTTTCCTTCTGTCCCATATCATGGCTCTTGACATGAGACAGAAACTCTGGGTTTTCTCTTAACAACAGGCTTGGAATTAAGAGAGGGACTGAGCCAGAGTCCAACTCCAAAACCAGCTCCATGTATTTATAAATATAAGTACATTCATGTGTGTCTAAAAGTATGTTATGAATATTTTCACTTACGGAACCTATTCAATTTTCTTGCTGATCCTTATTGGGTTGTAAATTGTGCATCTGTCAGTATTCAAACATCCAGGGTCCCTTGAAGTTTTTGAAGATGAGTGTTGTCCTGCCGAGATAAGAACAGAACCCTGCACCCATCCTATGTGTGCTCTTACCACCTGTATGATTATCGTCATTGTAGATGAGCTGTTATTCCTCCTTTCCAAGAGGTTTCTCCTCTTCGAACCTTTATTAATTTTGATGGTATCCACAATTTTTCTTCTCCTGTGGAAACAAGAGCAAAACCCTTTTTCCAACGCAGCACTTCTCCTGGCTTCCATTGAGAGGTCAGCACATCTTGAAATAAACCAGTTGATTTAATTCAGCAGACTTTTCCATTATCCAATGTCTTTCTGCTGCCGTTGTCCCTTGCTCATTAGCGTTAAGAAAATTTAAGGTTAATAAAGCATTATGTAATCTATTTCTGGAGGTATTTTCCACCCCTTTCTGTTTATTTAACATATCCTTTATAGTTTGATTTGATCTTTCTATAACTGCTTGACCTGTAGGATTATGTGGTATACCTGTAACATGCTTGATATTATAGCAAAAAACCATTTCATTTTCCTAGAGACATAAGCTGGACCATTATCTGTCTTTATTTGTGCAGGTATACCCATGATGGTCATGACTTCTAATAAATGGGTGATTACTGAATCAGCTTTTTCTGAGCATAAAGCAGTTGCCCACTGAAAACCTGAATAAGTGTCAATGGGGTGGTATACATATTTTAATTTGCCACATTCTGCAAAGTGGAACACATCCATCTGCCAAATTTCATTCCTTTGAGTACCCTTTGGGTTAGTCCCTGCAGGTAGTGGTGTTTCGTTATAGAAAGAGCAAGTAGGGCATCTCTTTATAATCTCCTTAGCTTGTTGCCATGTTATAGAAAATTCTTTCTTCAAACCTTTGCTATTAACATGATGTTTTTTTATGAAATTCAGAGGCCTGCAGCACACTTCCAATCAATAATTGATCAATTTCTGCATTACCTTGTGCTAGAGGACCTGGCAGACCCATATGGGATCGGATGTGTGTTATGTACATAGGGCAAAGCCTATTCCTGATCATGTCTTGCACCTGGATAAACAATGAAGTCAGTTCTGTATCATCTGGTATAAATTCAGTGGTTTCAACATGCAAGATAACTCTTTCTGCATATTGCGAGTCAGTAACTATATTAAGAGGTTCTTTAAAATCCCTTAGCACCATAAGAATGTCATATAATTCTACCTTCTGGACAGAATTATAAGGGCTTTGTTCCACCTTACTCAATTCGTCCGGTTTGTAACCTGCCTTCCCTGATTTATTGGCATCAGTATAAAATGTATGGGCTCCAGTTATCAGAGCATCATGTACGATTCGAGGAAGAATCCAAGAAGTTCTCTTTATAAGGTTAAGCCTATTGCTTTTGGGATAGTTGCTATTAATTACTCCCAAAAAATTAGCACAAGCTCTTTGCCATGGTTCATTGTCTTCCCATAACTTTCTTATCTCATCAGTAGTGAAAGGCACTATAATTTCTGCTGGGTCTATGCCTGCTAGTTGACAAAGTCTCAATTTACCTTTTATAATTAATTCAGAGACTTTTTACACATAAGTTTTTAATTTTTTACTTGGTTTATGTGGTTAAAAGATCCATTCTAAGATAATATCATCTCTCTGCATTAAAATTCCTGTAGGAGAAATTCTGGAAGGCAATATGACAAGAATACAACTAAGCTTAGGATTCACCCTAAGAAGCCGAGCAGGGAGTGAGCTGCTATGAGGCTCGCATAGCAGCGCTGGTGGTGGCTGCAGCAGTGGTGGCTGAGGCAGCGGTGGTAGCTCCCGGCAGCTGAGGGACCCGCGGCCCCAGACACAGCGCCCAGGCCAGGCGGGGTGGAGCAGCACGGGGAAGGGAGGGAGCGCACAGAGACACGGCTATGGGGCTTGGAGTTGGGTGCAAGCCAGCCAGTCTAAGCCCAAATGAACGCAGCGTGGAGTGGGGGGAGTTCGGACAGTCTATGCCCAAATGAATGCAGCATGGCCGCGGCTGGTGACAGCTAGCTAGGCCGCAAGAGGCTCTAAAAGCCCCACATTGGGCACCAGGTGTCATGGAATTAGGTTGGCACGATAAATAACCAAGCCAGCTCAAGAAGAACAGGTATTTTTTAATGGTTAAAGAGGGGAAACTCACGCTACAAGAGTGGGAGGTCAGACGTCCTATCCGTCCGGTGGACACCGCATGGAGAGAGCGGGCACCTGTGTGCTCTCAGTTTTGCTACCCGGACCCCAGGTAGCCACACCCTAACTAGATGTGATTGGTTGATAGTTTCCTCATCAAGTGTGTGGTATCTTCAGCAATAGGGTCTCATCATCAAATTCTGGCAACCAACAGCATGTAATGTTTGGAGATCTCTAAAACCTCCCTGACCAACAACTTCAAAAGTAGTTACCCATGTCTAACACTGGGTTTGTTATCCTCTGTTGTCTAGTAGGTAGTTTTTATTTTGAGTTGTCTCCTGTAGCCCTAGATTCTTCAGGACATGAATCATAAAGGGATTTTTGGATTTTTGTCAAAGGCTTCTCTTCATGTAATAATATGATCATATGATTCCTATCATTGAGTCTACTTATGTAGTGAACTATACTTATTGATTTACATATGTTGAGTTATCCACATTTCTGGGATAAAGCTGACTTCACCTTGGTGAATGTATAGAAATATAACTTTCTAACTCTCTCCCCTTCCCATTTCCCTCCTCCCTCAGCTGTCAAGATCTCCAGCTTACCTGCTCCATTGTTTTCTCCCTCTAACCCTAATGAATTGTCTCTGGGTTCCCACTGGGTTTATTTTAAATTATTTTATCAAAAAACAAATTTCAAGAATTCAGAAAGACTGTAGTGACAACAGGAAACCAGAGATCCTTTATGCCCTAGAACAGTGGTCTTCAACTTTCCTAATGTTGTGATCCTTAATACAATTGCTTGTGTTGCAGTGTTCCCCCAACCATACAGGTATTTTCATTGCTACTTCATAACTATAATTTTGCTATGGTTATGAATCATAATGTAAGTATCTGTATTTTCCTTTGGCCTTAGGTGACACCTGTGAAAGGGTAGTTTGACCACCCCCTCCAAAGAGGTCACGATCCACAGGTTGAAAACAGCTGCCCTAGACACATCAGTTTCCCTCCTTCCCAGTTCATATACACACACAGGGAATCTCCCTCTTCTCAAAGTCATGCTGCCTCTTCTAATATCACCACCTTCTTCTTTCCTCAAAGCATGGCCAGTGAATGGTACTGTACTAATGGTTCATGAACCAATGTCCAAGTTACAGCCAGCTTCCTGGGGTTACACTAACTTTCAAATGGTCAGTCACTCAGCCAGGAGGCCTTTGATACATAAAGATAAAAGAATGCAGTTTTCTTATCTTCTTGGTCAAAAGGTTTTACCATATAATTCTAAGATGACCCCATAGCACCAGAGTACAAACCAAGAAGGAAGTGGGTATCTTCTCCCTTGTCTGCTCCTGTGCAGATGGAGACTTCAAATTGCAGAGATCCATCTTACACTACAGTTTTGAAAAATGCCACTTCAATGTCTGTAGAGCTCAGTAAAGCACTCCTTTGTTTTTGATTTACAGCTCCACTGGCATACTACCTTAGGGTCCAGTTTCTTCTACAAATCTAAACTTCTGTATTTCTGCATTTGCCTCATCTCTGTCTACTGTCGCATCCTGACTTTCCATGCCACTCGATGCTCCCTGTAGCCATGCACCTGATGTTGGTGTAGATTCACAGATGTAGCAAAGTGCCACGTGTCTCAAATATGCCATCTTCCATCTAGATACATCTTCTTTAATACACACAGTCAAATTAATACATTTTAAGGATTTAAGTAGTCAATATATTTAAAATATGTTATTCTAAATGGTAAACACAAACTGAAGTCTGGAAATATAAATGGTATCATTTGTTTGATTTTCTTCTTAAAGAGCAATCACAATACTCAAAGAACTTTGTGAAATTTAATTCCAACATAAAAATTACTGAGAGATGATTTTAACTCATTCATTAAGAAACTATTATACATTATACTATTTTTCCATTATTACATAAATAGTCAATTGATACAGGACATTTAGGTTATAAAAAGCCAACTTATTTTTAAATGCAAATATAAGTCAATAATTGAAGAAACAAATCTAAATTTTAATATTTTAAATATTTTTACATAATTTGTCACATATTTATTAGCATTCTAATTGGGACCAGCCAAGCTATTCATAAATGTCATCTGCACCAATAATAAACAAAAGAGCATAAAAAACATCAGAAACCAGTGTGTGTCACACACATGTATTTATCAAAATCACCACTTAACTGCATGCTTGATTTTTCCTCCCATACAACCCTGGATTCAGGGAACTGTAGTAATCATGAACAAAGGTCAAAATGAAAACATCCAGATCTTGCCAAAGTGTCGACTTAACTATAAATTGGATATAAATATAGAGTGTATAAATTTCTCTTATTCTATACAAAATCTCAACAAATATTCTCCTAATAGGGTGGGGAAATTTGATCTTTCATATTGAAAGTTTTTGCTCTTAAAAAAAATTCAAGTAGAGCTACTTACAGAAGTATGTTTTCAAAATGATAACTGTATTATACTCTACTTCAGTCATTTCTATATGGACACTTCATCAAAAAAACTCTTACTACAACCAGTAAACTTGTTAAATGAACACTGAAAAACTAAAACTTAGGCAAAGCAACTCCAATGAGAATGCGGGCTATTTCAAAATTAAATGCATTCCACAGGAATCCAGACAATTACAGAAGGTGTAAATTACATTCACTGAGTCCAAGTTCAATCCTAAACAGAAAAGTTTCCCTGTTCCTTTATACTATTTAATAAAACAAGTAACCCTTTTTTGCCATTTATTTCACAGTAAGGCTGAAACCAATGCAGGGTATATCCATCATTGATCTATATATACCTAGGTATCGGCAAACACTGATGGAAACAACACTGTTCCCAGGCACAATTTTCTTCCTTATATAGACAACTCTTTACTCTAGACCAATAACTAACTGTATTTTGAATAGATCTAAGAAAAAAATGTAGTAGAAGCACAAATTTCAAAACAAATATAGTATCTGGACAATGGTAGCTCACACCTTTAAGCCCAGAACTCAGAAGGCAGAGGAAGGCGGATCTCTGAGTTCGAGCCCAGCCTGGTCTACAGGCTATACAGAGAAACCGTGTCTCAAAAGAAAACAAAAACCAAAATGAAACAAATGGCAAATACACTGTGAAATTCTGCTTTTCCCAGGGTGGGTGGAAGCGTGTTGTATGATACTGTTTAGCATCCCATCTCTTTCCGCGCAAGTGCCTACCAGCATTCCATCTTCGGAGTCAAAGCCTTCAAGCCCAAACTGGGGGAAAGTTAACATAGTCTTATCAGCTAAAGACAGGTGAATGAGCACCATGGAGCCAGTGGTGCTAAATTTTAACACTGTTCATTAACAGCTCCATCTTCCTGAGCTTGCGTTTGTTCTTTGGCATTGGCTTGGGGTATAATCCGTTTTTCAGAAGGTATTCCTTGCTGAGGCGAATCTGAGCACCATGCTGAAGCTGGAAAGAACATAGCGCTTGAAGAGGGCGAAGCAAAGTCTGTTAAGAAAAAAAAGATACTAAAAACATATTTGTGGCAACATGTATTCTATCTATACTTTTCTTTCTAATACAGACATTTAGATGTCCTTTATATTATTGCTTTTAACTGTGAAGAGTAATGACTATTCTAACCTTTGTAATTATTTCTAATTCAGATTCTAATAAAAGGATTTATAATGATTTTCCATATAGAAAATAGAAGCTGAGTTATGTTTTATATAGTAATTTAGGTAACATGAAAATTTGTCATTACAATCATTTAATCAGTTAACAAGATGATTAAAGGAAACAGATAAATAGGCACATCACATTAGTTGAATTCCAATCACAATTAATGTACCTCACTGACACAAACAATTCCATGATGACAGCATAGTCTTCCTCACGGTAGTACATGGAAAACATAGATGCAACAGAGTCACGTGTGGTACATTTGAAATACTGTAATTTTTTTAAAGAAAATTTTTGAAGGGCCAAGCATAAAACACTCGTGTTAACTGAATTTACATGTAAGTTAATAGAGATGGTGAAGGCTGATATACAACTGGAACACATGCTCTATATAAAGGTATTCAAGATGAAATTGAAGCTAAAAGAAAATTAAATAGCATTTTAAACACACTTTTGTATCAGATTCTTTGTATATAAGGCTTCTTATCAAAATAATATAAATAACAATAGCAACGGTTTTGGTTGAAGAGGCCATTAAAGAATCATTTTTTAAAAGGAAAAAATTGGACCAAGCACTTGGGAAGCAGAAACAGGAGGGCCTCTGAGTTCAAGGCCAGTCATGCCTACAGATTGAGTGCCAGGACAGCCAGCACTACACAGAGAAACCCTGTCTTGGGGGGGGGGGGGAAGGAAAAAATTGATAGAAAAATTTCAAACTGTCTGTGTGAAAATTTATTCTCCCACATATACAAAATACATGTTATGTTTTTACATATAAAAACAGATAAAGGGGCTTTACTTTACAATGAAATATTAAATACTTTGGCAGTCTCTGATAATTGCTTCTCCCTACACAATATTTTTATCTTATTAATAGAACCCAAATTGTATTCATGAAGGTACTATGCCCTTCTACTAATAAAGCACTGGCAGGTAAGTGACAATCACTTGGGATGGGCTTTTAGAGGCACTCAAAGCCAACAGATTTAGGTAGCATAGGTTTTTTTTGCTCTTTTCCTGTCAAGAATATGATTATTAGAGGTGGGACAAACCATCATGATCAGTTGGCAATAAATGTGATGATTAAAGCCAAACACAGAGGTTAATGGACAGACAGGAAAAAAAAATGTGGGCATTTTGTGTTTATTTATGTGTATGGGTGTTTTGCTTACATGTATGTCTGTGTACCACAAGCATGCAGTGCCCATAGGGCACAAAGATGTCATTAAGATCCCCTGGGCTTTAAGGTCCAGACAGTTGTGAGCTGTCATGTGAGTGCTGAGAGTTAAAGCTGGGACCTCTGGGAGAGCATCCAGTACTCTTAACTGCTGAGACAGCTCTCCAGCCCCCAAACCTGGGTTCTTAATGTCCTTTCCAAGCTGCATTTATAACTCAGGACTGTCTACTTTAGCATGTTGTACTTACAGAAGAGTTTTTTGGTTTTTTTTAAGCTGATTTAACCACTGCCTTTATTTTTAAAGGCTGTCACACATAATCCCTATTGATACAGACCAGTAAGATAAAAAAAAAAAAAAGGACAAGTAGTTTGGAAACCTCTACTCTCTCACTGAGCTACATCCCCAATTTATACAAGTTTAAAAGGAAAAACAAGTACAAGGAGAGACGATGTAACTGCCCGCCAAACCATACTGACAGCAGGTGGTAAAGCTGCAACCCAAGCTGACTTCAGGCCTGCACTGTGCTCCTTCCAGGGGCCACACTCTCAGAGCCTCTCACATCCACTACTTCCTGTGCTTGGAAGCTGCTCCAGCATCTAGCATGAGGCTGAACTGGAAATCAACGTCACATTAAATGTGTTCATTCATAGGCACCTGATGTCTACAGAAGAAAGCTACACAATATTTCCTGTTTTCCAAGATCTTAAGGTTTTAAAAGGTTTTCTCAAAGAAAGACTGTATAGCTTTCCTTCCAGGGAAGGAATAATACACCCATTGCCACAAAAGACAGTAACTGTATTCCACAAAGAAGTGTGCTATTTACTTTTTGTAACTAATTTTAATAGATTAGCCTAGGGTTCACTTCCAATAAAACAACATATACTATGAACTGGAAGCAAATTTGTTTTCTATAATAAGCATTTTAAGATGTTTCATTACACATGGCTCCCATTTATGTTCCTATCATGCATATTAGAATCACCCAAGTCATGGATAGGATCGTCAGACACTGTTTCTCTACTCCTGGCCACTGTGATTTGATTATTCCTGAAGATTGAAGTAAGAAGAAAAAGAATTCCAAGCCCTCAGTGTTACTATGAAAGTTTATTTTCAACCCATCCATAAAGAATATCAAAAGCTCAGGACAGGTGGGTTTCCATCACAACTCTGTATTTTAGTCATTATTTATTCTCAGATATTACATTTAGAACATAAGTTACCCAAGTTTTGTGTGCTCATGGTAAAGATTCCTATTTTTAAGTTATCATATCACAAACCATCACATATAATCTAGCAGGAATCAATGCCAGCTATTAGCTTTTTGTCATCCATGAATGTTTCTGGTTTCATTAAGAAAGAAAAGTGGCAAACACATAGAAATAAAGTAACACAGAGAGGGAAAGGTGACTGGTAAAAGAAGAAGAGAGTGTCTGGGACACTCTGGTCATTCAAAGAACTGATCTAGGATTGCTGGGAAGTGTTCTTCTCAAAGACAACATGTGGAAATGAAACTGTTTAGTTAGAACTGTCTACACACATCCAAAGGAAGCCTCTGTTGTATGAAGGTTCCCACTGCTCAGCCCAGAAATAACCACACAGAAACTGTATTAATTAAATCACTGCTTGGCCCATTAGCTCTAGCTTCTTATTGGGCTAACTCTTACTATTAATTTTACCCATTTCTATTAATCTGTGTCTTGCCAGGAAACACAATGCCCATCAAAAGAAGAAGGTCTCCAACTCTCACTGTCCACAGCTCAGTGCCCAGAGAGGAACAAAGAACTCAATTCTAGCTCCTAGCCCTCTTTAACTCTTCTGCAAACTGTGGAGATCTTTTTTGTTCTCTTCAGGACTAACGTCTCTGTAACTTCCAGTTACTCTGCTAGGTTTTAGTCACTGCTGAAATTTCCTTCATGGCTAAGGTACTGTCTTGTAACAGTCGCGATACTGGACAATGAGAGAAAGTGGAGGCAGGAAAGAGTGCTCTGTATGTGCACACACGCATGTGAGTGCCTGCATGGTGGCATGTGTGATAGAGGAGCTACCAACTCTACTTTTCAACTGTCATCCTATGGCATTTTTTTCTGAGTAAGAAATAATAGTTCACTTACTTTTCATAACCCATCTTAAATTATTTATTTACTATACTTTACTTTTGCTAGAAATATAAAGTTTCTAACCTGTCCCAAAAAGTTGAGATATTACTAAACTCATTGAAATGCTATTCTCTGCTAATGATTATTAGTTATATATGTAATCATTAGAATTTTATGGGAGTTAAATAATGATCGTAGATTAAATCTTTTTCATATTCTATAGACATTTCTATGCATAAGTACCTATTTTATACTCTAAGCAAGTTTAATAAAGTAAACAGAATATTAGCACATCTCCTCAAATAAAGGCACCAATTCAAGCAAGTAATGTTGGTGAAGAATGTTCTTTTAATTAAAAAGAAAAAAATTGGATCAACAGAGAATACAAACTACTTAAAAAAGAAGTAGAGAACACTAAAGGAAAAATCTAGTCAAAAAACTCTATTGAGTGCTGTGCTACTTACATGCAATTTAGCATATTAAAAATGATGTTTGCACAGCTTAGTGGGAATATTTAAATAATGCAAAATGGAATGCTAAATCAACACAATAAAATACCAGAGAGGAGGAAATTATGAAACTCCATAAATATCTATTGCAGATATACTCCACTTGTCACTTCACTTACATAATTAACAAGTTATGCATGTCTACATTTTCTCAATAAAATCCAACCCTACTTAAAAAACACTATGACTTCCACGTACCTCTTGTATGTACTTATCTTTCTCTAAGATGGAAAGAGCAGCAGCAGCACATTCTAAGGTAGAAAGGCACCTGCTAGTTGGTTGCATCCGAATTACGTACTGACTACAAATGCTAGTTTTTAACTGCACCTGAAACCAAATGCAAAGTAATAAAATGTAATTTCCATTTTAAATTTAAAATTATGAAACATACATTTTAAATACTACTTACCTTCCTTCAAAAATTACAAGCTTAGAAATATTACATATATCATTATCTTTATGCACATCCTTTAGTTGTTACTATTGGGTAGCAGAAGCAAGAGTCTAGCTACAAAAACATATCTGACAAAAGATACCCAGAATACATTTATATTTCTATATAACAAATGACACCAGTAACACCCTCCAGTGAGGACAAGAGTGAATAAACACTTCACAAAAGAAGACATAAGAATAGCAAACAGGTAATTGGCAAAGTTCTCAAATGACCCAATGAGTAGCTTAAATTAAAAAAAAAATTAACCTAAGGTTGAGGATACAGCTCAGTGGTAGGGCCCTTGCTGGGCATGCAGGAAGCACCCAACTCAATCCTGAATATTGCCTTCCCTTTATCTCTCCCACCCCAAATTAACACCATTATATCCAAATATAGAGGCCCACAGCCCAACAATGAGTGTGAGACCTAAACAAGATGTCTCCATTGAATCCCTCCTCTAAGAGCTCAGTGGAAGTGAAGGCAGAAAGAGTAGAAGAGTCAGATGGGATGGAAGACACCAAGGAAACAAAGCCCTCTAAAACAGGATCCACACACCTATGAACTCACAGACTGAGGCAGCATGCACAGGGCCAGTTAGGGTCCTAGGGCTGAAAGAGGTGGACATATGCCCCCCACAATGCTAACCCAGAGGCTATCTTCAGTTGATAACTATTTGCAAATGAAAACTTAATTTTCACCAAGGGAAGCTCACCAGGGAACGAAACTCCTCTTAGCGACAGGTTGTGTGCCCAGCAGCAGCAGACGCCAACAGAAAAGGAGCTCAATGGCACCTTTGGAGGCTTCTTGTCTCATAACAGCGTGCCAGCAGTTTTTGTTTTGTTTGGGTTTTTATTTTTAATTTATATATTCCCCTTTTTACCCTAGAGGTTCTTTGTGTGTATATTATGGTTTTCAGTCAAGCATTTTTATGGAATTCTTGAGTGTGTGAATGAGTGGATCTTTGTGCCCATACATTTTCCTATGCCTTTTCTTGGGTTCCGTCCCTTCTGCTTGTTTTGCCCCATTCCAATGTGTTTGTTTTTATTTTATTATACTGTATTATCCCCCAGACGCTTGTTTGTTTTCTAATGAGACTGAAAGGGGACAGACCTGAATGGGAGAGAAAATGGGAGGAGTAGAGGGAGGGGAAACTGTAGCCAGTATATATTATGTAAGTAAAAACTCTATTTTCAATAAAAGGAAAAAATATGTGCTTCAATGTAAAATAAAGTACTTACTGTGCACTTAAAATGTAGTACATATATACAATGAAATTTTATGCAGCTCTAAGAAATGGAATCATGATATTTGTAGGAAAACATACAAATGAAAATCATACGTCAAGGGGAAAAAAAGGCTTAGAAAGACAAATACATCATGTTTTCTCCCACATGCAGAACAAAGGTTTAAACGTGTGTGTATGTGTGTGTGTGTGTGTGTGTGTGTGTGTGTGTGAAGGGGGGGACACAGAGACAGAAAGAGAAATGAGTGGTGTGGTACTGGAAAAACAGTAAAAAATAAACATGTTACTTTTTTGACTAAATTAAAACCTCATACTAACAAAACTCAGTGTGGAAAAAATATGTTAAATAGGAATCTATTCATGCACTTAAACAGGAAAATTCTGTTCCTCAATATTTTTTTAACTATATAGCATCATTTAGAAAATTCATTTTAAAAATGCAGGGGATTGAGTTTTTCATTTATATAATTAAAAATTTCTTTCCAGAGAGAAAATGTGACAGTATTTACATTAACTATATGAAGAATGTATTTCAGGAAGTCCGTATATAAGTTTTAACCCCTCAGGTTTTTTTGGGGGGGGGGCAGAAATCCTGCCTTGTGAACTTTTATGTAAATGTTCTGTGTTCACATGTTCAAAATAAGTTTAATTCATTTGTGAATGGTTATCGTTTGGCAATAGCTTCAAGGTTAGCAATGTGGGCTTAAAACTGCTTCTCCTGGTGCTGGGACCCTATCTGGTGCACACCCATGCAGGTCCTGTGTATTCTGTCTCAGTATACTATGATCTATGAGTACAGTAGTCATTTTACTGCTGTATTCCTTTAGCAGAACAATGGTGTGTGGTTCTCCTTTAGGTCTCTGACCTACCTAGTCTTAAGTTCTTGGTCCCATGAGCGCTGTTGGGGATAGGTTCCATTTCATAGGGTAGACCTTAAATCCAATGAGATACTGGTTATGCCCATAAATTTTATGCTACCACTGTACTACTACATCTTGCAGGCAGGTCTTGTAGGTGACAGGTTTTATAGCTGGGCTGATGTTTACCTTTCTCAGTTGGTAGTGTGCAGAGTACCTCTCAGGACGATGAACACTGTACTTAAGGGGTGAAGGCTCTAGGTAGGCACCAGCTTGACTTCTCCATACCCAATGAGTTGTGTAGGTATTGTCTTCAACAATAGGGTCCTATCATCAGTTGCTGGAGAGCAACCAATTGCCTTGTCAATAGCCTAGGTTGTTTGGAGCCCCTTTAGCCAACAACACAACTAGGTAATAACTCATTCCTGGTACTGGCAGCTTCATTTGGGGTGATGAGAGCTGTCCAGTTGGCACTCTATCTTCACTGCTATGTAGCCATTTTGTTTAGATCACCTTCATACATGAGTATATTTCAGGAATCGTCTATTATATATCAGAAGAAGGTTTTCATAAAACCTCCCTGATGCCCTTAGTTTAGCTATCCTTCCCTGTATTCCCTCTTTCACCCCCCTCTTACCTCTCCCTTCCTGTTTGATTCTCCAATTTCAGGCCCCACTACATCCACCCATAAGTAGCTATGCTATTTTCTCTTTGTAGGGAAATTCATTCCTCCCTGATAATCCCATACTCTATTACCTAACCTCTGTGGTTCTATGGATTACAGCTTGTTTTTGAAGACTTAACAGCTAACATCCACATATAAGTGAATACATACCATATTTGTGTTTCTGAGTTACCTCACTCAGAATGAGTTTTTCTAGCTCCATTCATTTGCCTGTGAATTTCATGATTTCATTTTAAAAAACTGAATAATATTCCATTATGTAAATAAATATTTTCTCTACCCATTCATCCACTGACAGATATCTAGGCTGTTTCCAGCTTCTGATGATTATGAATAGAGCATAAATGAATATGGTTGAGCAAGTTAGAGATATCTTTTGGGTATACGCCCAAAAGTGGTATAGCTAGATCTTGAGATAGATCAATTCCTAGCTTCTTGAGGAACCACCACACTGACTTCCATAGTGACTGTACACATTTGCACTCCCATCAGCAATGAATGAGTGTTCCCCTTACTCTGCATTCTCACCAGCATGCGATGTCATTTTTTTTTTATTTTTTGTTTTGTTTTACTTTTGACCATTATTGGGTGTAAGATAAAAATCTTAAAGTAATCTTGATTTACATTTCCTTGATGACTAAGGATGCTGAACACTTCTTTAAGTGTTTCGGAGTCATTCGTGTTTCCTCTTTTGAGAAAAAGGTTTATTTTCTTGATGTCCAGTTTTTTGAGTTCTTTATATATTTTGGGTATTAGCCCTCTGTCAGATATGTAGTTGGTAAAAATCTCTTCCCATTCTGTAGCCCGCTGCTTTGTCTGAATCGTCAATGGCCTTCTGCTTACTAAAGCTGCTCAGTTTCATTTATTAATTGTTGTTTTTAGTGTTTGTGCCATCAGTGTTTGTTCAGAAAGTCTGTTTCTTATATTATTAAAGAACCAAAAGCTATATTTGAACTTTTTTCTACCAATATAAGCATTTTTGTTTTGTTTTCTGGACAATCCATCTAAAAGTCCAGATCAACTGATTATATATATAATACCATAAAGCACAGGAAAAAAGTTATACTATAATGAACTTAAATTTCTGTTGAATGTAAACATGTAAGTAAAATAGAAAATGACCAAGTATCCACTAGTCCTAATATATATGACTCTAATACAAGAGGAACTGGAAGTCTAGAAAGATAAGATGACACAAGGACATAGCAACAGCAGCTATTAGGGTTCATTATTTACTTGATCTTATTTTCTGCTCTCTAGACAGAAAAACAGTTTAAACTAGTATCTGCAAGTCTTAAAACACCTCAAAACCAAAATGCAAAAGTAGCATTCAAATCTTACTAGAAAATTTGTTTTTAATCTAGCTCTTATACCCAAACTGAGTAAGATTATAGAAGTAGAAAATGGTATAACTAAAATTCCTCTTAAAATCAAATTCCTCTTAAAATCAAACTAAAATTTAAAATAAAACACAGAAAATATTGGTGGCAAAGAAGCATATACTCTTCTAAAAAACAAAGACAAAGATGTTTTCATACCTAATTCTCAGCTTCTAGCACATGCATTATAGAACAGTTCTGTGCCCCCAGTTGTTATATCCAAGGCTTGCTTATAAAAATGTCCCCGTTGCTGAGGAGTGCTGGCGTACACCTTTAATCCCAGCACACAGGAGGCAGAGGCAGGCACACAGATCTCTGAGTTTGAGGCCAGCCTGGTCTACAGAATGAGTTCCAGGACATCCAAGGACACACAATTAAACCCTTCAAAAATGAAATAAAACAAAAAATTAAAATGCCCCTATATTAATTGCTAGGTTTCAAAAATGTGTTGTGTCCTTTGCTAATCTCATAACCTCGGAGTAGCCCTCTTCTTGGGTATCAAGTAGGTCCCTTTTTACTTTTGTAAATTTATATATACACAGACACATGGTGTTTGAAAAAGTCATTCAGTGGCAACTGACTACTACATAGCTAATGAAAATTTAATAATTTTCTTTTCTTCCTTGAAATAATAATATAATTCTATCACTTTCCCCTTCCCGTTCCTCCCTCCAAACCCTCCCATATGTGTTGTACCTTCCTTGTGTGTATTCCTAAATATATGAATACAACTTACTTACATAAAGTTACGTGTGTGTAAGTGTGTGTGAGTGTGTGTGTGTGTATTCTCGGACTGACCACTTGGCACTGGGTAAACAATTGGTGCGCTTTTCCCTGGGGAAGGCTCTCCCGGTCGCCCACTCTCAGCACTCCTTAGTTGCCTACAGTTCTTTGTGTAGGTTTGAGGCCTTGTGATACTACCTTCCCCCCCCCCACACACACACACACAACACATGCCCAGTTCACTTTGGGATGCCCATTGATGTTGTCCTTCACCTGTTTCTCTGGCTCCTACTATCTTTCCACTCCCATTTCTGCAATGGTCCCTGAGTCTGAGGTGTAGGAATTATATTACAGATATATCAGTTGAGACTGGGCTCCACAACTCTGCATTTTGATGGGTTGTGATTTTTTATAATGGTCTCTATCTGTTGCAAAGAGAAGTGTCCTTAATGAGGGGTAAAAACTACACTCATCTGTCAGTTTAGGAACAAATATTTAGAATGTAGATAGAAATTGTGTTGGTTTAGTAAGGTGATGGTTGTAGGTTCTCCTCCAAGATCCACAACTTCCCTACAGTGCTAATGAAAACTTAAATATAACTTTTCAATCCTCAAACTATTCACCTCAAACACTTAATACACACTCAATCTTGACCACTTAGAATTTCTGAAATACATTTGGATCTGAACCTGAACTTAAGAATAAACATTCCTTCACTGCCTTCAATCTAAGCTAGAAATACTGATCACTTTAAAACAGATGTAACAACACTGATGAGACATAAAATGGTCTAATTTTATCTCACAGATTCAGACTAAACCTTAGAAAATGGAAATGATAAATTTTTAATTTTCCCATAAATTATAGAATATAACCTATCTGCATTTGGTTCAATAAGTCTGAAAAGCAAGAGCTGCTTCTAAGTTGGTTTAGGACATACATACTTAGCAAGAACCTTTAGTAGCCTCACAGCATAATAAAAAGAACCAGTAAAAAGTACATGAAATGCCATGGCTTATACAGGCTGAATTTGTGCATGTGTGTGTGTTCTGAGAGAGAGAAAAATGCTTTAATGTGTTGTATTTTATAGTAAACAGTATGAAAGTTATGAGATGCAAAGGCTACTTACATGTTTATATAACATTTATAATGAAATTCATTAGTAATTTCTAAAAGCAATGAAATACATTTTAATGTTCTTTCTTCTGAATCAGTTTATCTAAGTATTTTCCATTTATATTCAGTGTATTTCTCAAATTACACAAAAATTCCCAGTTCTTTGAAAAATTACTAGTAATATGGCAAGGAATTCTTCGAAAGTCAAGTATTCTTAGCCATCTGTTCACACTCTGCACTCCTCATCTTTTCATAAACAGTTTTATCCACCATGCCCTATAATTGAGGTACATAATCATACCAGCTGCCTAACTATGCCAACCATGCCTGTCATACAAACAGCTCCTTTTTCTGAATTAATTGTGTCCACTGGACCAATTTAATACAGTGCTTCTCTAGGATGACTCTGCCAACTGTGACAGCTGCTGCATGGAAGTCTACAGTGCACACACTGCTGCGCACAGCTTATTGCCATTGTGGATATTCAAAACATTTCTGAATAATGTACTCCTCCAAAAATGTACACAGTTAGAAGCTTATGCATCATCAGAAAATAATATGGCTCTCTAAAAGTTATAGTTAATTAAAAACAAATACAAGTAATCTCACATTACTAGTCCCTTTTAGGTATGACTGCAATTCACAAAATACATGGAATCAAGGAACTAATATTTAATAAATAAATATTTAACAAGAAATGAGACCAACAAAATGCCTTACTAAGTAATGAATGGCACTTGCTGGCAAGCCTAATAACCTGAGTTCAATCCACAGGACCCCAGGACATGATAGAGAAAAAAAAAAAAAAAACCTCCCATAAGTTGTCCTCTTACTTATTTATACACACAGTGACACACCATGTACACATACATACACACACATGCACACACATTATCCACCAATTTTATATAAACAAGAACACAAAACACTATAGCTCATTGCTAATAAAAAATCTATCATAATATAAACCTTGACAATGGGATAAACTGACCTTCATTAAAATTAAAAACTTGTTCTTCAAAATCAATATTAATAAATACAAAACAAGGTTGCGAATGAAATAAATATTTGTGTTATATAAATCTAACAAATACTTTGTAGATATATTTAAAAGTCTTGCATCTCAATAATAAAAATTCTCCCCCCATGTGGTGATCATAAGGGGGAACACAAATGCAAATTAAACCACAATCAAATACAAGCTACTGCAGTTACAATAACTAAAATCAAGGGAAAAAGTTAAATAAGAAACAAGGTCCAGTTTTAGGGATTTATTTATCCAAGAAAAATGAAAGCATGTGACCCAAAAGACTTGTAAAAAAAAATGTTGAAAACACCCTTATTCATTCTTTCTACTCTCTAAGAAACATACTCTCATGCTATCAAACATTCTTTTTCTTACTTTGATCTCTTTTAACTAAACCCTTCATACTGACTTAAAAACAAGTTTAAACCTCTCCCATTTGAAGAAAATATAAGTAACCCCCCCCACCCACACACACAGCAGTCTCAGAATTCTGCCAGCTTCTCCTTCCTCCCTTTTCTCTGCAAACTGTTCATATCAGGGTTGACCAATGGCCCTGTAAGCCAGATTGTCTGGACTCCGTCTCTGCACTCCATGAAAACTGCTTACTAAAAGCAACACCACAGCAACTATCATGTCATTAAAACTGATGACACTTCTGTCCTCATTTTAACTCATCTAACAGCAGTGGTCAACTGCAATGAAACTCTATTGCTCTGCTGTCAAGACACCAGACTCCCCTGGTTTTCCTCTATCCATCGGGCTACACATTCGGTGTCCTTTACAGTGTATGCTCTCCCCTGCATAAAGCACTTCAATTTCTCAAATTCCAATCATAAATACTCTTTCTTTCCTTTTTTTAAATTTTATTTATTTATTTTGTTAAACTAGGGACCAAACCCAGGGCCTTGTGCTTGCTAGGCAAGCACTTACCATTGCACTAAATCTCCAACCACCTCTTTCTTTATTTCAATCCATGTTCTAATTCTGGATAATATGCATACCCTCACTTAACTTGCCATCTATCTGGAAATGACTGGCAGGTCTTAGCCACCCCTACAAACTCAAGATTGAGAATTTATTGCTTTAAAGAGTTTGAATTATCAGTGTGATTTAAACAAGAACATTGCAGAAAACACGAATGAAAACACTATGCGCAAACAATTCCACACCTAATTAATAGTTTAGGATTATCATAATGAAGCGGCACATAGAAATGAAAAGAAATTAAAAATCTCAATGTAAATATACATTAATGCAGAAAACGAAGGGGGAGAATGAATGGTGTGATTTTATTTAAGGTTGCACCCAAAGCAGGTGACCAAAACTTCTTATTCCAAAGGTCTTCAGTGGCATCCAAAGAGTGGTCAGGCAAAAATTACCGTAGCTAGTAACGAGAACAGGTAAGAAGAGTTAGAGGGAGTTGGTCCACTGTGCTACTTCTGGGACAAGTGGTTGGAGTATCGTGACCTAAAACACTAGTGACTTAAGATAGAGTCTAGGTCTCAGTGACATAAGCAGACTGTGTACTCAGAATTCAAGGCTAAAATTAATTCATCTAGAGAGAGTATTACAAATGAAGGAACACAGATTCAACCATAAGTGTTCTGGTTCACCTCAGGTCTCCAAACTCCAGTGGAAATGTACAGTATCCTGCTTTTTCAACTAAGACAAAGTAAAAGAAGGGGGAAAGCAACAAACAAACAAAACAAACGTAACATCAGGACAGAGATGGACAGATAGCTGTCCCTGAAAACCAAAGCGGCACTTAGGAAAGATCAGAACCAACAGATTTGAAGTCAGAAATCCCTTCTTCTCATATTAGCTTCTTCCTTTCTCAAGCTTAAATGTCCAGAATTTGAATTTAAAATGACACAAAACCATTAGTAATTTTATTGGCACCTCCTCAAAATTTACTTAAATGAAATAAAAAAAGTATACAAAATTATTTTCTAAGATGTAATAATACCTCCGTAAAGTTGTCATTTCATTATAAATACTAAAATATAGATACAAGTATTACGTATAAACAAAGCCATGCTCACATAGGAGCAATGAATGAATTTATACATGAAAAGATCAAATTATACCTAGAATATGTATAAGGCTTGAAGATTCCCCATGCTGTTCAGAGGGAAGGCTACAAGGGCTCTCAGGAGCTACAAATGAGTGAGCAAACAAGAAATATTTCTCATCACATGTTGGAAATGTTTCTATATTAAGTAAAGCAAACTTTTAGTCATAAAACCCTGCGATATTTTCTAGAAAAAGAATTCTTCCCTTCATAGTTATTTTTGCAAACAAAAGTTATGGTGCATGTTAGCCCTTAATTCTACATGCTGCCCAGATTTTTATTTCCAAATAAAAATGAACCTGAAAAGGTTGAGATTTAAAAAAACAAAGTAAATACTCTATAATGAGTATATAATCAGAACATTGTTTATCTTACAAACACCAGAGCAAGGAGAGAATGTTATATATTAATAAGACAACTAAAAATATGAATAACATGGACACAGAATCATTCAAAGAATGAAAAGATATTCCTTAAGACCTGAAAAAGATAGCTGGGGAAGAAATGAAAGGAATTACTCTTAGGTCCAAACAGGGCCCCCAAAAGGCAGTGTCCTAAACAGAGAGTCTCTGACCAGGTAAACAGGATTGTTATTGAGGAAACGGAAGCCTAAAGATAGGTTCCTATTTACCAGGAAAACCACCACCTCCAACTGTCTCAGGCAAGGGCATTGAGTTCCCAGTTAATCTGAACAGCCTGTGTTAGCTCAAAGACCACAACCCTGCTGACTGTCATATAAAAACTGCTTGCTTTTTTGCCATTTTGCTGTTCTCTCTGACCCCAACCTCACCCAAGAGACAGCCTGGCAGTTTGATCCACCAGTAACCTACCTACAGGGTGGTCCAGTTCGGTGATTTCACTGTGTTCTCACAATAACCAGCTTACATATAGTGTGTGTGTGAGAGTGAATATAGGGAATTCAGTACTACAACTGTCCTTCCTAATAATAAAAATACAAGGTAATCCAGAATATAAAATAAATGTATAAATGATCTGTCAAGTCAGGGTAATCTGATTTCTTAATCGGCACCTTGGGTGCTAATATCGTAAAAGCTACAGGTATGCATTCCACCCAACAGTCTGAGTCTACCTTGCAGCTACCCCTGCTCGTGTGCCACACATATTTGCAGAAGCTATGCTGACCCTCTAGTTCAGACCAACCATGTGGTGAAAATCTCGATGTGAGTTCTGTCAATAGCATACTGAACTGTGACTGGATTGAGACACACTGTGAAACAGCAGGTACTTTGAGATAAGACGTTTCAGTGAAGTCTATCTCCTGTGCAGTGTTCTTAGTGAAGTCTATCTACTGTGCAGTGTTCTTAGTGAAGTCTATCTCCTGTGCAGTGTTCTTAGTGAAGTCTATCTCCTGTGCAGTGTTCTTAGTGAAGTCTATCTCCTGTGCAGTGTTCTTAGTGAAGTCTATCTCCTGTGCAGTGTTCTTAGTGAAGTCTATCTCCTGTGCAGTGTTCTTAGTGAAGTCTATCTCCTGTGCAGTGTTCTTAG
>PVIU01009528.1:0-75742 GCA_004026605.1 Ondatra zibethicus | reverse complement strand
ACCAAGCACTTAGCTCGCAAGCCCAGAGAAGCTGAATACCTAGGTGAACCCAAAGAAAGCATACACAGAACCTCCTGGAAGTTGGAAGCAAACAGGATCATCAAGCAAAAGTTGGAAGCCAGGGGCGGGGATAGAGGTGGGAGAAATTTCATCCGATGGATGGAGATAGAGACAGAGACCCACATTCACATCAGAGTAAACATTGCAGTTCTAACCCAGGGCTGGGGGCATCCTTTCACTTGGAAATTGTGTCTAAGCAGTTCACCACTAAGGCTTTGCAGCATGCATTGGCCAGCCTGGAGGAAGGTACTCACTGAAGAGGAACTCCGTGATAGATCTTTAGGTATGGCTAAACCTGAAAGCCCAAGTGATGGCATCGGACATCACAACCGCCTAGCTGTCTCTCAGCTTGACTCTGCTTGGCTTTAGCAGACAAAATATCACTGTACGGCAGGTTCGGCATCTCCTGGTTGACTCCACTATCACACATCTCAATATAACAGTATAAGGATGGGCTTTTCATGGTAGAAGAGCAAGGTAAACTCCAGAAAGGCATTTGGAAAAGTGAGGTGGCCAGTCTAATGGGATACCAGAAACTAAAATGCTCCATCTCACACTTGCTACTCAAATTGTGGTCCCTGGACCAGTAGCGGCAGCATCCTGAGAGCCTGTTAGAAACATCTTATTTCCTTTCAGAGCTTCTCAACCAGAAAGTTAATGGACTCCCCAGGAGAGTCATGTGCACAGCACAGTCCAGACATGCCTGATGGACAGGACACAAGAGGCATCCAAGAGAAAGCACCGTGGGGAACATCTCTATGCCAGGACTTGGAGGGTGCAGTACCATCCATCCTCCCTGAAAGAAGAAATCCAAAGGCTTCCAGATATATGAGAGAGAAATAAAGAATGCTAGAATAGGCTTTGAAAGGACATGCTGTCGGGGGTGGAGAGTTGGTTCCGTGGTTAAGTGCACTTGCTGCTAAGCAGAAGACCTGGATTCTGCTCCCAGCACCCACATGGAGGTTCAAAACCATCTGTAACTCCAGTTATAGGAGATCTGATGCCCTTTTTTGATCCCCCACAGACATCAAGCACACACATGTTGTACATACAGACATGCAGACCAAACACTCATACACATAAAATAAAATAATTTTTAAAGAAATTTAAATGACAAACTGTGAGTTTTCAATATATTTGAAAATAGAATTGTGAATAACGAAATGCCTACTGAGCCTTGGTTCTCTTGTTTCTGCAGGGAAGGGGGTGTTCCATCAGATCCCTTCAGCCCCTGGTTGCATATTACAATCACCACAGCAGACAGAGATACCACAGCCAGGTACCATACAAACTGACAGAACTAGGATCTGTAGTGATGGTGAAGGCATTTGTCATTCAAAGTCAAGTGGTTCTACAGTCCATGTTTTCTTCAAATTCACAAGTGAGAACCTAGAAAAGGCAATGAACTAACGTTTGCACATTTTTTAAAAAGCATCCTAGATTCTGCCCTCCTTCCCTCCACTGTTCCTTATCGTGATGGGAGAACGGGAATCAGATGAGATCCTCCTTTCAACCCAGAAGCTCTTTAGGGAGATCACAGCAACAAAGCAAGGCTTTCTTTCCTCGAGTCTCCGTAGATTTCTTCAGGACTGGGGACTGATGTTGACACTTCCCTCCAGTTGTGAACATCAGATGGCATCAAGACTCCAGAGGATCAGGGAAGGTGTTTTGCACAAAACAGAGTTTGGAGGTCTTTGGAGGTGAGGAAGAGTGAAAACTCAACACCGGAAGGGACAAGAGAAAGAACACAAATTGGGGACGGCAAAGGTAATAGCGCTATTTGTGAGGTGACTCCTCATCAGGACACCTACAGTTATTGAAATACACGTGGCTGCTGGAAGTGGGTTTCTGTGGATATTTCCCAAGGGCTGGAAGCTCAAGATGAGGATTTAGGGCATACAGAGTGAGGGGCTGCACGTGAAGCTACTTGACTGAGAGGAGCCCAGGCCAAGACCTGCAGAATCCTGTGGAAGGACGGCGAGCTCACTGGTAGCCTGTGGAAGGATAGCAAGCTCTCTGCTGTCATGGCAACTGCATCCAGATCTCCGAGGGCAATGGGTCTCCTAGTGCAACAAGTCCCTCCCGAGTGTCATCCATTCTTTCATTTGGCAGCTGCTGAAATAGAATTGCTGAAAGGAGACAAACTTCAAGCTTAGTGGTAAGAACAGAGATGAAGAATCATCTTAGTATTCAATATGTGATTACAAACTGAGACAAGGGGCTGGAGAGATTGCTCAATGGTTAGGAGCACTGGCTGATCTTCCAGAGGACCCAGGTTCAATTCCCAGCACCCACAAGGCAACTCACAACTGTCTGTAACTCTGGTTCCAGGGGATCCAACACCATCACACAGTCATGCATGTAGGCAAAACAACAATACCCATAAAATAAATTTTTTAAAAAGATGATTGATATTTTAAAAAAACTGAGACAAATTCTGCAGAGGGGAGGACCGTGACTCTATGACAAAATATAACAAAAATATCTATGTTAGACAATGTGATGGGAGAAGTTCTCCATGAAAAAAAATGTTTTCCTTTATGTCAGAGGAAGGGGGTGGCTGGGATCTATTCTGTAGAATGTGGTCGTCATCACAAGGTCAGTAAGATCGCCCCATCTTCTGACACCACCGAAAGGTCAATCAGGATTTGAACATGAATGGGAGGCAATATTTCATAAAGCACAAGCCACAGCCAAAATGTCCTAGTTCCCTTCCTGTTGTTGTGATGAACACTCCACGGTCCAACCAGAGCAACTGGAAGGGTTCCTTTCAGCGCCAGACCTCAGGCCACACCTGAAGGAAATCAAAGCAGGAACACAAGACAGGCCTTCCTGCTGTCCCACACAGACGCTCATTTCCCAGCCCAAAATACACAGAAACCGCGGGAGGATGCTGCTTCCGGCTGGCCTACAGGCTCTTAGTTAACTTTCCTACCAGCCTGGGGGTGGTGTCTCTGACACATGCGGGATTGTCATCCTTCCTTTGGGAGCCATTCTCAAAAGGTTTGCAATGTTATTTAAGATAGAGAACACTGGAGTATTGTCCTAAGTGGGTTCTGGCCCATTTGGTTTGTATTCCTTTAGAACCAATTTCTCCTTAAAGGATCAATTTATCAGTCTCCTTAGCTACAAAGGAAGTGATATTTGTGCCTGAGACTTCACTGTAAGTACAGAAGCCCTGACTTCATCCATCCTGCTCTCTCCTTGAAAGATTTCCTCTCCTGCTTCAGGGAACCATTACTCTGCTGCTCTTCCTCCTCCATCACTGCCCTCTGCTTCTAAATCTTCTCTGCTGATCCCCACTTTTCTTCTTAAGCTTTAGAAGTCTGACTTTTCCCAAGGCTATATCCTCGGGTCACCTTCTTCTCCCCACTCACTTGTTCCCTGTTGATTCTGTCAAGTCCTATGACTTTAAAGATTATTTATACCCTGATCCACATCTACAGTATCTCCACTAATTCTCTGGTTGTTTCTTTGCCATATCTCCAGCTAAATACTAGCCTTAGCATGTTTGAATTCAAGCCCTTGGTCTCCTGTGGTTCATCTTTCATCACAAGTTTTCCTTCCTTGTCCATGGTAACACCATTTGCTCAGTTTCCGTGAGTTCAAAAGCATAGGGGTGGCACAGGGTCCTCTGCTTCCCTGAGACCAACCCGTGAGTGTTAGTACCAACTTTCCTCTTAAGACACTGTGAATCCAATCTCTCCTGACCTCCATCAGGATCATCTTATCCAAAGGACCATTACCTTCCTTGGGTTTCTACTATGGCATCCTAAATAAACTCTCTGCTGCATTCCTGCCTGCTCTGTACCCTTCAGCTGGACATTTAGAGTTTCCATTCTGTGACATGAGCTAGATTCCACCCCTAGCCTTCACTCCCTGGTGCATCTCATCCTACTTTGTTCAATTCCAGAGCTTGAGTGTGACCTAGAAGACATTTAGCCCAGCTTGGCAACTGCCCCTTATCTCCATCTCTTCATTGAGCTTAGCCACATCAGTATGATGCCTTGAGCCACATCAGCCACCTTGTTGTCCCTTGAAGAATTAGGACACCTGAGCTTAGCCACATCAGCCATCTTGCTGTCCCTTAGAGCAGGACACCTTGTGTCCTACTGCCTTTGAGCATCTTCCTCCTACAGGACATAATTGCCTCTCTACTTCATGCAGGTCTCTGCTCCAGCATCACTTCCTTGGGCACTCAGTCCTATACTTTTCTATCACCTTGCTCTGTTTTGTATTCTTTCGGAGCATGTGTCACTACCTGTCATGATGATGTGTAATTACTTATATCTTGAATAGGTTCCCCATGAAAGTATAATATCATGAGAGCAGAACCTACGCATGGAATGTCACCAGTACTGGGGACAGTACCTAACACATGTCAGGTGTTCAATAAACATTGGTTCAAAGGCTGAATAAGTGAGTAAATGAGTGTTGAGTTCTGTTTTAAGAACACTAAGAAAAGAAGCACTTCTAGGAATCACAGAGGTTACAGAGAAGAACACTCACTATTGAACAATGTGCTGGAGTTCTGGAACAAGTTAAGAGATTTGGGAAGGAGAAAAGACAGGGAAGAAAAAGGAAGCTGTGGTTAAAAAGCGGGGACAGAAAAGCAATTTACAGTGGTTCATTGAAAGAGAAGATGGTAAAACGAGAATAAAGAATGGGGATATTGTACATAAATACTTCCTAAGACCGCAGAAAACCTGAAATATGAATGTATATAATATAATCAGGAGAGGGATGTTCCGAAAGACCAAAGCACATTCTAGCAAAACAGAGAGAAAGCAGAGATGAAAATGAATAAAACTAGGGCTCTATTGTGCTTACAAAGAGATGCTGTGTCCTTAACTGAATGTTTGTGTGAATGGCTTCGGCTTTCCTGGTGGTGAGAAAGGAGCCACAAATAGCATATGCTCACTGCGGTCATTCTTGCTGTGAGTTTTGAGAAGCCCATGAGAAGATTAACGCAAGAATGGATGTGGAGGTCTAAAGAGTTCCACAAAGGAAGGGTGTTGTCGTAAGAATACAAAGTGACTCTGCTCGGATGCAAGTTAACTTGAGGGAGCATGCTCGGAATCCTAATTAGTCAGGGTTTTCTAGAGAAACAGAACTGATCGGATGGAATATGCACACACATATACATCCATATACATGCATACAGACATAAAATTTGTTTTAAATCAGATTGTGCTGGACTACCAACAGCAGTTTCCCCACACCTGAGAGGTTGAGAACCCATTACCTGCTTGGTCCTTGAGGCTGGGTACCTCAGTGGTCAGAGTGGCCACACAGTGCCTGTTTCACACTGGAGAGGAAGAGAACCTTCTAGTCGCTTACTTCCTGGGATTGGGTACCTCAGCAGTCCCAAATTCAGGGCAGAAAATCTGGAAGTTTCCTGGAGAGAAGATGGGCCTTAGTCAGTGTTAGAAGCCTGGAAAGGCTGGTTCTGACCTTAGCAAAGGAACCAGCAGCAGCAGCAACAGAGTAAATCAGCTCAGGGCAAGAGGGAAGGCCAGGTAAGCAAAATAGCCTTCCTTCTGCCGGAAGACAGGCTCGCATTTGGATGAGTATTCCCATGCCAGTTAAGGCAATCAGGACAGTTCATCAGTTGAGGCTCCCTACTCGGGAGATTCCAATCTATAGCAAATTAACATTGAAACCAACCATCACAGTGGCCCAGAATCCAAGAGTGCCAAGCCCAGAGCTCCTAATGGCAGGTAAGTGAGGCAGCTGAAGATGGCTCATTGATAACATCTGCTGCCAATGGGGAGGAAACATGGCAAGAAGGAGGGAGAGGTACACACCTAGGGAGGTCAATCCTCATGATTGAGTTCATTCAGCTTTAAAGGGTATATTTTTACACACCATCCCACACACCTGAAGACACATCTTTGATGTATAGGAGATTTTCATTAGCTTGCATCCATTGTACCAAGTGGTGGGCTTCCTAACCTTCCTTCCATTCAGGTCTGTCCCATGCTCAGTCCACATTCATTCCCGTTCTTGCTAATAGAGGAAGCAGGGAAGCGGATACCACTCCTATACTCTGCTGGGATGTGACTTATGGGGGATGCTGGCCCTAGACCTTCTCCTGATGCTGAAAACAATAACAATTCCCACCAGAAAAGTAGTTCTGACTTTGACCTCCCCTTAGATGATCGGAGAAAGTGGTGCTCTCACCTTTTCCCCCAAATCCCGGCACTGAACTCTGAAAGGCACAGTCTGTATTCCTGCTGGAAATGAGGCTTGGGAGCACAACAGAAGTGAGCACTCTGAGCCCAGCTCTGAAATCCTGCAATGAAGAAGTCAGTGATATCATGTGTATGTAGCTATGCCCTGGGTGTCCTCTCTCTCACCCAGAATGGAGTGATGCCCTCTCACGTCCCCTGACACACATGGTCACTTCCTTCTCATAGCTTCACAGGCTCAACCTCCCACCAAGCAGCAGAGAGAGGGACTTAGGACTGAAACTGCTTTCCAGAGGGACCATGGTGCAACCTGTATCCTCATTCAAACTCTCGGGGCTGACGCTGCAGGTCCAGCATCACCATCTGCCACTTTCCCAGGCCCCATACTTTTCCAGACACATATCCAGGAGAACAAAAGAAATGGCAGTCACGGCTCCATTTGCTCCTACAATATTTACAATTTCTTCCGTGCTTTCTGCCCCAGGATTAGATGATGCCCTGAAGCATGCCTTGCTTAGGAAGAGAATACAAATGGCCCCAGGAAGATGTTCCCTGTGCCTGTGTGCTGGGGCTGTGCTGCACACGTAACCAGAAATCTCCTGGGTGCTACAGAAACAGCATTATTAGCCACACGGGAGAGCTCAGAGTGCTGCTTCAACATTTATGCAATTCTTTTATCTATTTTTGTTTGTTTACTTTGATGTTTTGTGACAGGATCCACTATACAGTCTACACTGGCCTTAAACACACTGTGCAGCTCAGGCTGGCTCAAAGTTGTGATCCTCCTGCCTCAGCCTCCACTCTGGGCTTAGAACTGGTGAAAGAATGGATTAGGTGAGTATCTGCCTCTTTTTCTCAAATACCTTAGAGCTTTGGAATCTATCAGTCAGAGCAGGTGAGGTTTATGCTACAGTAACAGGTGACTCTACAAATGTCAGTAGGTTCAAACCATGAAAGGGTAGCCACACTCAAGCTACTTGTCCAGGGAAATGGAGTCTTTGGACTCAGGGATTTGTGCTGAAAAGTATAGGGTCTGAGGAAATGCTGAAGGAAGACCCTGTCTCAAATAGTCTGTAAGAGCAAAAAGAGTTTATTATGCCAGCATATGCGGGCGGGGTTGTTCACCTATAGAGAAAGGCGATGACCCAGAGAGGAGCGTGCAGTATCCTTTTAAGCACGGCTAAGGGGAGTAGCAGGGAGAGTTAGGTCATCTCATATATAATTGGTTAAGCAAGCAGCAGTTACATTAGTATATTTCTAATTGGCCAAGGTTTAGTCTTACCATTTTTGGACATACTTGCACAAGCTTGGGAAAGTCTGAACATGTCTCTGAAGGGGTTTGCTGGGTTTGTCCTTGAGACATTGTGAGGCTGGCTTAGACCTTGTGTTTGTTCTCTCCCTCGTCCCTGAATGTAAGGGCATTGTGGATAAATGGCCCTTTGTTGGAAAAGACAGCTGTTTTGCCCTTCTCAGAGAACTGAAACCTAAATTTAGTTATGAGGGTGGGAGAGTTTAACCCCTTCATAAGGAAGCCAGTAGACGGAACATTCCGGTGTGAAAGCAGTGATATCATCAAAAGAATCTCAGATCAGCAATTCCTGTCGAAAATACACGCCATTCCTGTTCGCAATGCACTGGTCAGAACCAGCCGTTGCCCCACCAGCACAGCCTGGAGACTTGGGGGGGGGGAGGTGCCGGGATTGAGACACGGAGGCCTCTTTTCAGGTGGAAGAACAGCAACCTTCATTTTTTCCTGAGCTAAAGCCTTTTATACCTTTGCTGCTTCTGTGGAAAACCACCGACCAGAAAGAACACAAACCTCCTTGTCAATTACAGACCACAAGGAAGTTCGGTTGCCGGTCTAGGGGAGTGAAAGCAGCTAGATCACAACAAGCCGTTTGAGTACATCTCAGTGCAGAGGGACCAGGTACAGCAAGGCTACTTAACTCCAAAAGTACAAAGAAGCAGATGCATTGAGAAGCAGCACTGACGACAGCCACCAAGGCCCCCAGCCAGGAAGCCTTGTGACAGTCCAGCTTCCCAGGGAAAACATACAACACTCTTCATTCCCAGCTCCAAAGAAACCCCGGGGTCCCTTCTGGTTAAATCAAAAAGGCTGGAGAGGTATTTTAAGTATTCCTCTGGAAGGGTCAAAAGATTGTGCTATCCTCTGGTGAAATGTACCATGGCAATGGTTCCTGAAAGCATGGCATTTAAATGTTCATAGATGGCACAGAGTACCAAACAGGACCTGGGAGATATTCACAGCAGGCGGAAACTGGACAGATAGGTGTGTTGCATGAAGTGGGACTACAGATGCCTCAGAGCCTAGCCAAGTGGTGGTGGTGTGTGATATGTGTGCAGCGCTGGATGCATGTTGGACCAGCGTGCTCACCCATATATCTGAATGTGGAGGCTACAGGTTGATGTAAGGTATTTTCCTCTATCAGTCCCTCTATTTTTAAACTTGAGACAGAGTCTCTCATTGAGCCCGGAGCTTGTCATTTCCGCTAGACTAGCAACTAGTGATTCCCTCAGGATCCACCTGTTTCTGTTGTGCCCAAGGCTAGAGTCACAGGCACGTACGCCATGCCCAGGTTTTGTCCGGGTCCTCATGCTTGGACACAAACACTTAACCAACAGAGCCAGCTCTCCACTTTCAGTCTGGTTTTTTCATCCTTACTCCAAGAATGTCTGCCCCTGCTTGCTCCCTAGACATGTGATGAAAGTCAAGGAAACAGATGAGAAGACCTTCTCCAGTCCCTCCTGGATCATACTGCCTGAAACCATCCTTCCGTGCACCATCTAGCTGAGATCCTCCACTGAAACCTAACAGGGGCCAGGATCCCAACCCCAGCAAATAAAAGACAAGCATGAAATGCAGCCACTGAACAGGGAAGATTTGGCCGATTATGGTGGCGCGCACTGGTAGGATTTGCTGAAGGAGGCAGAGGCAGGAGGATCACAAGTTCGAGGCCAGCCTGGGCTACGCATTTTTTTTAAAGAAAACAGTGGGTGAAATTTGGGATTAGGAGCCCCCCAAGGCCACACTCACCTTGAGAGGGGAAAACTGGAACACTAGAGAGTCCAGGTTCCAGTGTGGTGAGATTGGGAAGAAGCCAGAACTTAGTGACTCAAAACACACCTGCCTGGGATCACAGGAAGAAACGGCCATCACCAGACCTGCAATCAGAGCGATGCCCATGAGCAAGGCATCTGAGAGATGATTGCCCAAATATGCTCCAGAACTCTGAAGAAAAATGCTACTGGTACTTTAAGGCCGCCATAAAGGAACAGAGCAGAATGGAAGGTTCTTTCTTCAGATTAACTGTACCTTGTCAATCACCCAGGCTCTCTATGGGGCTTCAGTTGAAATTCAAGCTTTACTTTTTGCATGTGGTTAACAGTATGTAGTTAACCCATGAATTTTAGCTCTGAAAACATATTCCTCTAACAGGACTCTGAGTTATAAGAAATAAACGTGACATATGTTAAGGAGGAGAAGGTGAACTGTTGACTCTATTGCCCTGTTTTCCATTGCTAGGACAAAACACCTAGGACTGGGTACTTTATTTTGAAAAGATGCTTATTTAGCTCAGAGTTTTGGAGGCTCAGAGTTCAAACAGTGTGGTACCAGCTTGAGTGAGGGTCTGGCTCACTGTAACATACTGATGGCCTTGAGGCATAAGCACATATGAGAGAGAAACATTGCAACCTGAGACTGAAAGCCCAAGGGCAGGGAGAAAATTTGGTCTTCTATTACAGCCTTTTTGTGAAAACAAACCAATCTCCTGAGAACTACATTAATCTTTTCCAAGGGCAGAGCTTTCAGAGACCTAATCATTGACTGTGGGACCCTATATTTTTAAAGAATCCACCTCATCCTAAAGTCCACACCGGGGACCAAACTACCAATACACACCCCCCCTAGGGGATATACCCAACTATATCCAAACCATAGTCTTGGCCAGTAGCTAGATGACCAAGGACACAGCTTGAACGGTAATCAACTGCTGGTATTAAACATCACCCCTCTTGTCCCTCTTCCTGTCTTGCTTCCCCTTTCCCTCATGTTCATGGAGCTGGCTTACCCCTTAAAGTGTTGACACACTTACTGAAATGGCCAAACACTTGTGTTTGTTACCTAGCTCCACATGTCCCAATATAGATGCTTAAAAAAGTAAAATTCCCCATGATTTCATTGGCCTATCATAGGTCATGTTCCCATTCTTAGCCATAAACGGTTTATAGAAAACAAAGTAGAGTGGACCAGTTCCCACGTCCAAAGCAGAGGGGTGATAAGATTCATCTTCCTACAAATAGCAAGGAGGGGGAAGGCAAAGAAATGACTCCTGAAGAAAACAGGAGTGCAATTCCCAGAGGGAAGCTGGACAGGAAAGCAGGCAGAAATGGCTGCAACCCACCCAAACACCCACTAATCTGTGTACCTGGCATACCTAACTACCTCTCTGTGCAGCCATTAGTTACTGCTGTTAAGCAACTCTTCAGCTTAATTTGGAAAGGTTATTGTTAGGCTTTAAGAGGTTGAAAGACACAGAAAGACACAGGCTGAGCCCTCCCTAGTCCTTGCTCTCAGATGCCCAAATATCTTAACCTGGAGTTGGGTTCGGGCACTTGTTGGAGGTCTGTCCTGAGTTGGAGATGGACTAGTTGAGTACTTAGATTGTGAAGTGCAGTTGCTTCATCCAAGTTTGCTTCGTTCAAATGAGAACTCTCTGCTTACCTAATTGTTTACAGAAATTCACACAAATGAGATTAGCATTCACAAAAAAAGAAAAGACAACAAGATAATTAAGTCTGATTGCTCTGGAGCAGGTCGGTGACAGCCCTGGAAATGTGCCAACACTAATTGGCTGGAGATATTTCCCCTACAGTTAATTGCAAACGGTCATTGAAAGCCCTTGAAATTAGCTCAGGTCCCCTCAGCTGAAGTGTGGAGAAGGGATTTAGAAGTGTGAAGGAGACCAGGGCTTGGGAAGGGGACCCACCAGAGATATCTGGTCCTTCCTGTCCCAGTGTTCCACTCACATTGTTAAACCTTGTCTCTTCCCTAGGCTAGGTCCACTGACTACATGCATGGGATGGGGGTGAGGAAGAGGGATGAAGAGGGAGTGTGGCAGTGCCCCCATAAGCTCATAGAGGGTGGCATTATTAGGAGGTATGACTGTTGGAGGAAGTGTGTCACTGTGGGGGCAGGTTTTGAGGTTTCCTATGCTCAAGATACTGCCGAATGCCACAGTCAACTTCCTGTTGCCTTCTGTTCAAGATATAGCCAACACCATTGTCTGCCTGCATGCCACCATGTTCTCTACCATGATGATAATAGACTGAACCTCTGAACTGTAAGCTACCATCTTAATGAAATGTTTTTTTTTTAATTAGAGTTGCCATGATCATGATGTCTCTTCAAAGTTATAGAAACAATAACTAAAGCAGGGAGGGTATGAGCTTCTGTCAGAACACATAGCTCAGTCTTCTGTGATCGCCCCCTACTTTGACTCCATTTTGACCTTGTGCAAAAACTGTACTGGGAACAGAAGGGACACGAAGAGATATGTCAGTCTTCACGACACTGATCAGACCTATGAGGTTTTTGAAAACAGGCTGGCGTGCAGTGGTCTGCTGGGTCTGAGAAAAAGAGAGGTGAGTAGGTCCAGAACATTGGACAGGTGGGGGACTTAATTGGCAAGACCCCTTTGACGTGAGAGTTTGAGGAGTAAAATGTAAGTACTCTTCTCTGCCTGGGACATGTACCAGAAGACATTTCCCCTCCACCCACACAGTTTTAGCACCTTCTCCTTCCCCCTGAGAGTTGTATATCACCTCTTCACCAGCAAGTTCTTTGCAATAAAGTTTTAATATTTTTAAAAAGAAAAGACAAATGGAATTTGCACATAATGTATGATGCAGCTCCTAGTACATCAGAGACTTATCTGAACAAAACAAATGTTTAAGTTCAGAAAAGATTCTTGCAATCCATGACTCAGTGTCCCAGAAATATCTGTGATGCTTGCAGTCAGGTAATAGCCCATTGTCCTACTGGACCAAGCTATGGGAAAATCACTGGTCCCAGTCCCAGAGGACGATCTGCTTCTTGGAGAGCAGGCGAGGAAGTGAATATCTGAACTGCCAGCTAAGCTGAGTCCACTCTGAGTCATGGTGGTTCCCAATGAACTGACCAATCAGTATCCATTCACAGCTTTAAGGTGATTAGTAGGACTGCATGTGATCTAATCTCCAAACCCTAGTGGAGGGTACAAATGTAACAAGGATGTTTGTGGACTGTCTGTGCTTTGCTCTTTTGGCTTCCCAAGATGAAAGTCTTAAAAACCTTCTGGATTTTATCCTATGGTGGTCTCATGAACTAAAGAGATGAGCAAGGCGCTTTCTGTCCCTCCTCCCTCCATCCTCATCCAGAATTCAATACACTGATTTTCCATTTCCACTTTCCCTCACCTTCCTTCTCTTCTTCTTAGTCTGTTAAGTAAAGCTCATTAATAAAAAGCCAGCATTCGATAAGCATTCACCCTGCGCAAGGTACTGCGTCATTGAATGGTCGCCCCAGCAAAAACTCATGAAAGCTAGAACCCTGGAGCCATCTAACCTGTTTGGAGGCAGCTCCCCAGGTCAGAGTCTCCCGTTCTCAATTTTGTACATCGTTTATTTGGCTCATACTTTTAGAACCAAAACCAAGGTTCTAATCCCTAGCACAAGCTGTAGCATATGTTTGGCATCTAGTATGGGTCTCTCTTCATCCTTCTGACCTGGCAGTGGGCATCACATGGTGAGACAGAGCAAGGGTGCCAAAGAGGGTTCACTTTCATAATGAAGATCCTGCCCTCAACAACCTATAATCTGTAATTCCACCCATGAAGGTAGAGCCCTCCTGATTCAGCCACCTCCTCTCCCGCTACTGCACTGAGGACCAAGTTTCCAAAACATGCCGTTCTGAGGGTGAGGGGCACCTGTTTAAAGCATTGAAAATGTGTTAATACACCCACTCCTCATAAGAAAACTATAAAGAAGACTCATTCTACACTGAGAAACTGAGGCCCCAAGAAGCTGCCCAGCTGCCATCCAGACAGCAGACAATGGGGAACTCAAAAGCTAGTTTGAGGTCCTTGCTTCAAACATTGTAGCCTCTTAGACACAATGTGGATTCACTTAACTTGGGGATGAATATCACTAGAAGATGGGGAAAAATCTTCAAATTTCTATTTGGAATGTGAGCATAAAATATTAATAAGATGTAAGGAACAGTGTTCTCTGTGACCATGAAGTAGTTGAAACCAAAAGTGCCCAAACAAACAAAAGGGAGAAGTTGGTCAAGATTGAAGTGAGGAAATTTGGGTCAAAGGGTACTGTTTAGAGAATGAATGGCATCCTGTTCTTTCAATAGGCAGAAGGACCGGCCATCTGAGCTGTGTAGCCGCTGGACATTTTTTAGGTGGTCAATTCTATTTGTCACCATGAAAACATAAATCAAAACAGTAATGTATACTCTCCATCACCACTGAGTAAAAGCAGATACTGCTTTGTTCTTTAATGGGTAATGTGAGTCTGTGGCACAATCTGAGCTCTCAAACACTGCTGTGTGGCTCTCAAATAGCCATATTTGATTGTTGTTGGCAGTACAAGGACTTAGCATTTGCATAGCCCATAAACCAGCAAACCTATTCCCCTGTATATCTCCCAAAAGTAACATACACAAGTAGGTACCAAAAATCTAATGGTGGCATCATTTTTAATAGCCCCAAATGGAAATCACTCAAATATATGTCAATAGTTGGGTGGACAGTGGAATACACACATAGAAGAATAGTGTACAGCAATGTAGTGTACACAACATAACAAGTGCACACAATATGACTGAATTTTTCAAAAAACACTGAGCAAAGAAAAGCAAACAGGAGTATATAATCATGAACTGTAAAATGAGGTTTGGTTCAGTGCTAACAGTGGTCTGTTGTAGCAATTTCCTCTGAGTTGAAACATTCTTTCCTGGATGGAGGCTCACCCAGGAAGTTCTAAAGGGAAACTCCCTACAGTTCAGGAAGTAAACAACTCCCAATTCTCAGGAAGTCCCTGGAACTTATCAGATACACACGGTCCCCTTCCCAATGTTATATAAGCAGTAAGGACTGCTGAAGAGAGGAGACTCTCTGAACTGAAAGCTGAGTAGATGCTCCAGGGCTGTAGCATTCACAAGTTATTTCCTGTGCTGGAGTGAGTAGCTGTGGGGCAGCTGCTTTGAGTTGTCTGTGTTCCTGTAAGTAAGCCTTCATTTACACACCTATAAGTAACCCTGATAAACTCATTGGCTCACCAAGATGGACTTTGGTGACATCATGACTTTCATCAACCATTGGTTGTCTCTCTAGGGTGAGCAAATATCGGTTCATATCCCCTGAGAAATAGTGTGACATAACATGGTCCTATAAGATTGTAATGGAACTAAAAAAATTTCCTACTTCCTAGAGATTCTGTGGTTGTTTATTACTACAGTATAGCACATGACTTGTGTGTTCATGGTGTTGTTGATGGAAACAGATTCACCATGTCCCAAAAAGCAAACGGAAGGGACAGCTGAGTAAAGATAACATGCTGATTGTGGCCTTGCAACATTCTGCTTTCATCCTTATTTGAGAGCATGCTCCTCCTTCTCAATAAGGGAAGTAATAGTGAAACATTATACAGTGTTACACCCACAGCCTCCTCGTCCATCTCATGTTTACTGTGCCTCATTACTACAGCAAGGCCCAACACCAAGCAATTTCTAGTTAATCTGTCTTATGTTCACACAATAAGAAAACAGTGCATTTCTCAGAATGTGTCCCCAGCGTTTGGTGGGCAGGTAGAAGACTAATGGATAGGCCGACAGCTAAACCATACTCGTAGAGGTTGGAACCGTGGCCACCTCAAAGGGAGTACCTGGAAATAAATATGAAGAGATCTTGGATGATGCCTTATGGTTTCTGGGTTTGGGCCCTGGCTCCATGGTGCTATGGTTTGGATCTGAGATGGCCCACACAGGCTTGTGTTCTCAACACTTTTCAAAATGTTAGGAGGTGACCTAGTGAGTGGAGGTGGGCCACTGGGCATGGGACTTAAAGGGTATAGCCCAGACCTTACTTCTGGCTGCTCTCTGCTTTGTGTTTCAACCATGATGTAAGGAGATGTCCTCGGTCATGGTTCCCACTGAACTGGCTGAGTTCAGGTAACCCTGAGGTTACCCTACAGTCTCTCTCAGCCAGTGTGGAGATGGATGTCGAGAGCTTTTTATGGACTTATTAAATCAGTTCAGAGAAATTCCCAGTTGCCTGCTGTGGAGCAACCAAGACACTCTTCCTGAAGGCAATTTCCAAGAGGTCTCTGAACTGACTTCAAATGTTTCAAATGTCTTATCTTATTCTGCATCCATGAAGAGAGAATTCTGTAGTTTGATTCATCACCCGGATCCTGCCTGTCAGCAAGCTTCCTTTCTTTATTTAGACAAGAAACTTTCCTCAGTATGACAGAGTCAGAACTAGGAGAGCAAGGACTCTCCCTGAGACTTGGCTTTGCACTGCAGCATCCACTCTCCAACACCTACCGTGTACACAGATCAAAAGCTGAAAGCAAGCTGGAGTACCTCTCTGGGAAACATGTCTTAACTGTAAGGAATCCTATTTTAAACTTCAACTAGTTCCCAATTTTTAAAAATTATGTTTCACATGAAACTGTAGATTCTTTGCTTTTCTGGAAAACTCAGCCCCCTTGCATGTCCCCACAGCAATAGTCAGTGTGTGCTCCTTATGCACAAAGGTCCTTGGTCTCTGGAAAGGTGAGGTTGAAATTCTTGTGCTGGTTCATTTTTGTCACCTTGACACAAACTAGAGTCATCCAGAAAGTGCAAATCTCAGCTGAAGAATTGCCTCCCATGAAAAGGCCTATGGGCATATCCATGGGGCATTTTCTCAATTGCTAATTGTTGTAGAAAGGCTCAGCCTGGGGTGGGCTGTAGGTGGGCCTGAACCGTACAAGAAAAGTAACTGAGCAAGCTAGGGGAAGAAAACCATTTAGGAACAATTCTCTGTGGTCTCTCTGCTTCAGTTCCTGCCTCCAGGTTCCTGACCTGAGCCCCTGTCCCGATGTGACAGACTGTGATGTGAAAGTGTAAGACAAACAAACTGTTTCCTTCCCAGGTTGTTTAGATCATTGTGTTTCTCATAGCAACCAAAATTAAACGAGGACAACTCTCAGGGTAAACAGGTTAAAAAAGAAAGGAAAACAGAAAAGTCTCTTATTCTGATGGATTTTGTAAGGTGTGATGCTGATGAACTCAATCAATATTGATGAGTTATACTGTCTTTGATGCTAAGTCAGTTCCTTAAACATTCGGTGACAATTTCATTTGATTGATCAGTTGATTGGTTGATTGATTGGCTAATTGATTGATGTAGTCCTAAGGATTAAACCAAGGGCCTTACCCAGGCCAGGCAACCACTGTATCACTGAGCTCACCCCACACTCCCTTCCCTGTCATTAAATAAGAGAACGGAACTGGAGCCCACGAGCCCCCTCCAGCTTTCAGGTTTGATCTCTCAGGAATCTCAGCAAAACTTCCAGGATCATTCCAGTCCCTACAAAGCAATGCATGGGTGGCCCGTGCATCTGTCTATCTTTTTCACTAGAGAAACTGAGTTTAAGAGGCATATTTTAGCAGGTCCACGAAAAGAGGGGCCATCAAAGGAATCATCAGAACTTTACCTGAAGAAGTCAGAAATGATTTCGTTCTAGAAGCATCAACAGTTGTCCCCATTTCCCACAGCAGGACCAGGAAATCATCCGCTACCCTTAGTAAACCTGCTACATCAGAATGGGCATGTTAAGAAGATCTGAGGTAATGTGGAGACTTGCTGTTTTGAAAGACTCCCCGTTGGTTGTTGTATCCTAGATTCTACTCTCATTTCTGCTGCAGCAGCGCACAGCAGGAGCACGGGGATCTTGGCAGCCTTCCTCCCAGTCTTCCTTCACAGAGGACATAGGCATGGATGACGTTCACACTTATGTCCATAGATCCAAGCAGCCCAGTTCTCCATGGCTCCACTTTAATTCTTTCCAGTTCCAAAGAACATGTTAGAACTCTGTGAGTGAAGATGACTCTTTCAACTCATCAAAAATTTTCAGGAGCAACTAAAATGCTTGATTTCTTTCTATCTTCACCATGGAGAAATCTTTTGGTGGTATCCCCCTCACAAGAGTTCACAGTGCCAGAGGAAGGAGACACTGGCTGGGAACTGCTGCCAGGGAACCTGGAAAGGAAAGAGAATAAGTCTTCTTGGTGCCCTTCCTACAAGAGGCTCATGAACCTCACTGGATGGTAACAACCCTGTCTGAGAAGACAGGGAACGTGATGAGCTGTCTCATCTCATTACAGGGATAGCTGAAGGGCCTAAAGGTACCCAGGCCTAGCAACAGGATTATGAAGGCAGCAGAAGATGGGCTATGCTAGGGCTAGAGGGAAAAAGAAGGCAGACAGGGAAAAAAGAACAACCCATCTCCATGTCATCCTCTGCCTTCTTCCCCACTGGGAGCTTCTCCTCCATGAGAATTGGGACTTACCTGTCTACTGTACTCTGTAGGGCTACATGTGAGGACCTGCATAGATGCCAACTAGAATAAAGAATTTGGAGGTATTCAATTTCATTAACAGCTCCAAAAAAAGTCTATGAGAAGAAGATAGAATGAGGGTATGGGCTATGGAGGAAGAACCAGGGCTTTCTGGATTCTAATTTCCTCCATGTAAACCAAAGGTCTTGTTGCCTGGGCTCAGGTGAGTCACAGAGACCTATAGCTGGGGTTAGATGGAACCATAAGAGTCCATGTGTTCTAGATATGTGTGATCAGAGATAGAGTCATGATCCTATCATCATGAACTCAAGTCCAACATGGTCAAGTGATTCCCCAGAGTAAGGTCATTCAACTAAGACTGCAGTTTGAACTCTGTATTTCTGCCTTTTAATGTTGGGTGTTTCTACAGCTTGGAGAAGACACCTGTAGTAAGGTTGTGTCCAAAAATGGAAGGATAAGTTGAGTGCGCACCAAAGATTGCTGTGTTCCTCCCTGGGATGCACCTCCACTCCCTCTGCGCAGGCCAAATCTTTTCACCCAGAAAGCCTCTCCACACCTCCCTCACCCTCTTTGCACTTCCGTGTGCCTGAAAGCAGCCTTTGAGATGTCAGCTGAGCCACCATGAGCCTCTGTCTGCAAAACTGTGTACATGGGATGCCCTCATGAGACTATAAGGTTCTGAGGTAAAGACTCTGCGTCACGTGTCTGTTCCCTTCTGCTCTTCCTGGGAAACTCCACTGTATGCTACTGTCCACTGACTCTGTGAATCACTCAGAGAATGCCCTAAGATTTTTAAACAAAAGCAACCCAGGCAACAGAAAGATGAAGGGAACTTGGAAGGATTCATTTCCAGAAGCAATTTTCAATCCCCGCCTAAAAAGATAAAGAAGTGTTTCATGTGTCTGCACTTGAGATGCTGCCATCTTTTCTATTTCTGAATCCAACTCTCTTGACTCCCAGCTCTAGCATAATTCCTGGTACAACTGTAGGTGTTCATTGAATGCTTCAGTGTGAGGAAGGAAATCTGACGGTTCAGTGTCCAAAGAGACCGGAGCCAGTGTAAGTCCAAATATAGATAAACAGGCAACACCAGATCCCTGCTACACTGCTAGTCCAGCCAACTGAGCTACCTCCACCACATCTACAAGTTCTGAGCAGTAAATTTTGAACAGACAAGTTTCTTTCACAAGCTCCTGACATGCGAAGGTCATGGTCCCAGAAAGCTTTAAAATCAATAAGACATAAAACATGAAATATACAGATGAAGCTGCCTGTGAGTTTTGTTGAGAAAAAGAAAGAGGCAGAGGGAAAGAGAAAGCCTAGATGAGTATATGATCGGACTCCCCTGCCAGGCGGTGGTGGTGCACACCTTTAATCCCAGCACTCAGGAGGGAGAGGCAGGCAGATCTCTGTGAGTTCGAGGCCAGCCTGGTCTACAGAGTGAATTCCAGGACAGCTAGAACTACACAAAGAAAGCTTGTCTTGAAATGATGCCCCTCACCCAGAAAAAAATAAAAGATTGGACTCTCCTGGTTACTCAGTCAAAGAAGGACTTGTTGTGTTGGGGGTTAAAACCTGTGCTCTGTGCTCACTCAGCACAGTTGCCTGTCTAGGCTGATGACCCGCTTTGCAAGGCCATAAAATAAGTAGCCTTGTCTTTGCTATTTGAATTCTCTAGTGCCTTTATTATAAAGTGAGTGTCAAGAGTTCCTCGGTCTGGAAAAGAGAAAAGTAAAAGAACTCAGAGAAGGTAGGACTGAGCCCTGGAGTGGGGAGGGGTTTGCCAGTCTTTGCCTTCTTGGCCTTCACACCGTTCTCGTTCTCTTGCTCTGGACTGTTCCAACAGAAGATGCAGAGGATGACGGCCAGAGGCAGGAGCCCCTGCAGGGTGGAAGGACTCAGCTGCAGAGGCCTCCAGTACCCTCTTTCCCTTTGCAAGACCCCAGTGACTCCTTGTGACCACAGCCTCCAGCGGTGTTAAATACCAAGAGGGGCTGGGCTCTCTCTGCAGCCATTGGGCAAGGTAGCTTCCTGCTGTTCCCAATCTGTAGAGCAGCTCATTTTCCTCTTTGTGCTTCTCTCGGGCCGCCCAATGCCCTTATAACATATCCCAACTGGTGGCTTCCCTGTATATGAAATATTTAGCATGATTTTTTGATGTTTCTGCCTAAACTTAGGCTTAAACTTAGACTAAACTTAGACAAAGTGGCATGGCTTTGGTCTTCTAGAGTATAACTTAAGTCAGGGGAGGAGTCAGGGAAGCAGTCAGAGGAGGAGTCGGCGGGGTCTGGGTAAATGAGACTGGATGGGCTAGGCAGGAGGCACAATGCACTGGGAAAACGGCAATGCATGGCTAGTTAACCTATCAATATAGAACAGATTGGGGAAAACTTATTTGGGAGGGAATAAAATAAGGCTTATTGTATTAAAAGAACTCAAGCACTGTAAGATCTTAGGGTCTTCACCAGTGGGAAGTTAGAACACTTAGACCCTTATTGTTTCTGAATTTCTTCTTTGGCTTGTGTTTGGACCTATGTGAGCAATGTGCACTAAAGATGAATTTTTGTCAGAGCACTCTGGCTGACAGAGTAGTAGAAAAAGAGTTGGGCTAGATTAAGGCAAAGATAAATGAGTATAAATTATATGTCAGATAGTTTATCAGTTTGAGCGGGAGAATTAATCTACAATATGTTGTTTCTGAATAGAGAGCCCAGACTGTAACAGTGGCAGCAAGGCAGCATTGGGGTTGAGGAATGGTTCAATTAAAAGAGTCAAGAATCACCTCTGTGAGGGCTCCTGCATCATCATTAATTCAGCCACATTACCTTCCGCAAACAGTGCACAAGGCTCCGTTTGCAGCCTCCTACAATTCACAGAGGAGAGCCAGCTGCCAGCAGGATGGCTGGGGTTCCTTGGGGAAATTAGTGATTTTCCTACTTGACCAGATTCTAATTTAACCAAGTCCTGCCCAAAACAGCTGGAACTGTTTATATTATACAATCCTGGAGGAGTTTGCTAAGAAAGAAGAAAACACAACAACAACAACAAGCAAACAAACAAAACAGGAAAACAATTAGCTACCTACCCATGAGAAGCCAAAGGTTCTCTCCCCATAGATAAGAGATGGAGCCTTGACAATATTCATTTATAAGAGCTCCCATTTGTCTCTGGACCACCTTTCCGTAGCACTGGTCCAGATACTTCAGGTATGAAACACGGGTATCACCCTAGACTCATTAGAAATGCGGACCCCGGAATTCCTAGATCAGGCTTTGCACTTTAACAGGCTTCCCTGGGGTTTTGCAGGCTTGGTCCCAGCCAGCCGAGACGTACTCTAGTAGAACTTCTACTTGGTTTCGTTAGAAATCCTTCTGCACCCATTTCTTGTGTGCCTAGAGTAGTAGGAGAGTGCCTGAGTCCTCGCATAAATGTCTCCTCACTTCTGGGTTCTCACAGTAGCCAAGTACAAAACTCAACACAGAAAAAAAGAGATGGGAGGAAAGAGGACAAAGGGGTGAAATTAGAGAAATCAAGAAAACAGAAGGTGTAAGCCAGGACCTGTGAATCAGCACCGGATACTTTCCAAGGCAGACCTCTAATGAAGCAGGCTGGTGAAGCAGACGCTGAGTCTGGCAGGTCCTCCTCATCTCACAGAATGTCTAGGTAAGCATGGGCAATGAGAGCCATTCTGCCTCCTTCTTCTAGACACAGCAAGAAATACTCAACAATTACATGTTTTAGGATTTGCCAGCCCATCCAAAAAGGCAGATAAGCCTTAGGTGACATTCATGGGTATGAGTACAGAAGGGAACTACTATCATAGTTACTGTTCTATTGCTGTGAAGAGACACCATAACCAAGGAAACTCTTATAAAAGAAACCATTTAGTTGGGAGCTTGCTTATAATTTTAGAAGTTTAGTCCTTTATTGTCATGGCACTGGAGCAGTAGCTGAGAGCTACATCCTGACCTGCAGGCCAAGAGAGACAGCTGGGCCTGGCATGTGCTTTTGAAACCTCAAAACTTACCTCCAGTGACACACTTCCTCCAACAAGGTTTTATTCAACAAGCCGTACCTCCTAATCCTTCCCAAAGAGTGCCACTCTCTGAGGACAGCATTCAAATATATGAACCTATGGGAGCCATTCTTATTCAGACCACCAAAAGTAAAGGAAGGAGGTGGTGTTGGTTTTTATCACTACAGTCATTATGTACACGGAGAGAATCCAAGGCGTTCAGAGCAGCCGTTTCTCTCACAGGTATGTAGAGTTGACATGGAGAAAACGTTTCCCCAACCTGGACCTACCTGAGATGGGCAAAGAGAACAGAAGCCTCCATTGCTTCTAGGCAGAAGTAGAAATGCAGGGAAAGAGGTTTGTACTGTAAAAAATGAGAATAAGTTTATATGCTCAAAGGAATTCACACATAAGAAAGGCCTACCATGCTACCGTGTTCTGGTCTGAAGCCTGACCATCTCTTGGAAACTATATTCAAGAGGTGGTAGGGATGTAGAAAATGTCTTTGACCAGTTCAGGCTGCTAGTGAATCCATAGAATCCTGAACAGATGTAGCCAACTCGTCAATATGCAGTTATGAGGAAACAGTCACTGGAGTTTCCTCCTCCACAGACCAAAGGTTCACACACACACACACACACACACACACACACACACACACACACACACACACACACACACACACACGGCAAGAAGGAGAGAAATGTGTTTGGGATAAAAGGATTGCAGTTCCACTTGGGAAACCTTAAGCTTATAAAGCCAGGAAACATCAAATTGAAGAACTGGTGTAGGTTGTTGGAGCCTGGAACAGGGATAAACACTTGTCTGTAATTAGAGATTTCACTTTGTTTCCTGACCACCCAGACCAGAATAATTACACAGAAACTATATTAATTACAACACTATTTGGCCAACAGCTCAGGAGTATTCCTAGCTAGCTCTTATATCTTAAATCAACCCATTTCTAATAATCTGTGTATCGCCATGGGGCTGTGACCTACCAGTAAGGTTCTGGCATCTTTCTCTTTCAGCAGCTACATGGTGTCTCTCTGCTTGGATTTCCCACCTTGTCATATTCTGCCCTGCCATAGGCCAAAGAAGTTTATTAACCAATGGTAATAAAACATATTCATAGCATAGAGAGGGGAATCCCACATCACTTGTCCTAAGACAAAGGCCTGAGTGCAGCATTATGGGCTGTTCTTCATTCAAGTGGGTACCAGATAATGAACTATCCAACACTGTGCTGAGGACAAGTCTTTGATCTCAGCTAGCCTGATGTTGGACTATCAGAGGGCATGACTGGGGAAGCAACAATCAATATTTGATATTTTTTTGTCTTTTTCTGGAGAGAAACAGACAAGTGCATTTTTTTTTTAGAACAAGGGTCATTTACTGTATTTCTTAGAAGAGCCCAGAGCCATTCAGTCTGGAGTGCACTGGAACAAAGCTTGGGGGACCAAGACTGCCCTCTGGACATCATTCCCCACAACTTCCCATGGGCTTCCATGCCACTGAACACCATGAACTACCTTTTTCTTGAGCCTCAAAACATGGGGATTTCTTCTACATTGTGATAAAGAATAATAAAAGACCATAGGTAGACGTGATAGTGGAAATTAGTTTCAGCCTAGCAACAGAGACCAAAAAAAAAAAAAAGAATTATGCACACGTGGCTTGGAGTTAACCAACTACATTACCTTGGAAGTGTAATTTTACACTCTCTACCTGTTTCCTCATCTATAAAATCGAGATAAAGTATTTGAGGTATTGAGCACTTTGCCAGGCTATACATGATAATAGACTAGACTAGTCTAACATGACTGACTAGACTTGGGAATAGATCACGAGACAAGGAAGCAAACTCTCAGGGTGGGAATGGGCTCATTGAAGATTGAACACCACTACTCTGTGTGGCTGAGCAACCACAGGTCCCTTCTTACTCAAACTTCCAAAATACAAGCCTAAGTTTATTTTACTCTGTTTTGAAAGAGAGCAGAAAATATACAATGACACTAAAAGTTATTCTACATGGGTCCTCATGACAGCAGTATCAAAGATAACACCACCAACCCTTCATGGAATAGGACTGCTGAACTCAATGCCTCCGTCTCAAGCCAGGAGTGACAGTCTTTCCCCACATACTTGTCTAAATATACTTATCATTGCCATGGCAAGAGGGTCGAGCCTCCAGAATTTGGATTCTGGCTTTAGAAGACAAAAGCATTTCTTTGGGTCCCAACTTAAATTTTATAATCCAATTCTGCTCTTTTAGAGGGCCCTGCACTGTAATGTGGGATTCGGGGGGGGGCAGGAGGGACTTAAAACTTCTCATTGTGCGTACCTCTTCAGGAAGTGAGAGGTGACTGGTAAATCAGAATCTAGATAGTGCTGAGGTCCTTGACCAGAGCAACATCAAAACCTGCTCTTGACCTAACACCCTGTTGCTTAGAGAGGAAGTGACATCACGTGAGCAGAATCTCAAAGAAGGAACAGATATGTGACAGGCAGATGCACATATTTATTCCTCAGGTTCCTGGGATTTGTGGGGAGGGTCACTTGGGGCGAGTTTGCTCAAGGAATTAAGGAGCATTGTTATATGCATGAAGGCAAACTCTGCCTCGACGTTTGCACCATCAAATGGAAGTTGTCTCTTTGATGGATGGGCTGGGAGAACAGTTTCTTGGCAGGTAAGGGATTCCGAGCCTGCTTGGTTCGCACGTTTTTGGCAGGCTGTCTGTCTTGATTTGTTGCTTTGAAGGGCCATTGCTCAGAAAGCTTTTGTTATCAGCAGAGCCTAGGGCTGCTGGATCATGTCTGTTTCTGTACTCTGCCGACATAACTCTCCAGGCTCCGAGCTTTGTTATCTATATTATCCAAACTAAGAGGAAGGCCAGGTCCAGCTGATGGCTGGGCAAACGTGTCCATCCATTGCTTGTCAGCAGGTGATTCTGAGATGGCTTGGAATCTTGCCTTGCACTACTTAGGACTTGAGTTGTCAATGAACTTGGGTGGAACTAGAGGCAAGAACAGACTGACTACCATGCGGGACATCACATCATGCGTTATTCATGGAGCAAGTATTTCTTGAACTCTTATTTTGTTTTAAGTGCTGGGAAGAGATGCAATGTGTTGCTTATTTTCCCTGAGAATAAACCAATGAGCACAATAGCATGTCAATGAGTCCCATCAGATGGAAGCAAAATCAGAATTTGGCAACTCGGAAGAGCATCCTTCATTGGACAATTCTGTGCTAGCCTAGGGTGGAATGTGCTGTGAAAAGGTCAAGGAAAGGCTCAGTCTGGAAACACTTCAGCCCGTCACATAGTATTGCTATGAGAACCAAATAACTATTTCAAGAATGCATAAGGATTGTGTAAGCAGAAAAATCAAAGGAGAGGAGCTGGCTTGTTTTAGCTGTCACTCCTTGATTATGCAGCACAATGGAGTTCTCCAGTGGGTAGCCAAAGATTGGATTCAGTGTGCATGGCTTCTAAAGCCAGTGGGTGGCACTTCCCTGAACTATCTCACCTCTCTAGAATACCTTTTTCTCAACTCCCTTGTCACTCCACAAACCCAAAACCACATTTTTATTTAGTAGTAGCTTTGCTCCATCCTGGCACAGAATCCTCTCCAAGAAGCCCAAGCATAAAGCCCCTGGTACAGTGGGTGGTTGAATGTGCAAGAGAAATGCTGCTCTCATTTATTTGGGACTTAAACCCAGAGCCCAAGCCTGTAGTGTACATGGCTTTGGGGCAGCCTTAATTTTGCCCTCAGCCCGTTTTGTGCATGGCAGTCTTATCTGTCTAACTACAGCCTAAGTTCTTCAAGGGCAGGACCAGTGCCCTTGGGTACTTTTCTTTACTCTTCACTGGCTGGCTTTGTGTGAAGCACCACGTTTGTCACCGTTTTACCAGCAAGGCTGATCAAAATGAGGCTGTTAATTTCATCTGTGGAGTTTCATTTGCAATTAAATGGATGGTGATGCCTTGGTTATGGCTTAATTAATAAATTCGATAAACATGAATTAAGGGTCTATGATGAACCCAGACTCTGTGTTAAACTCTCCAGAGATGAATGGCAGCTCTTGGCTCTCAAAAAGTTCATAGTCTAGTAGGAGCAAGTGTGAATGAATAGTTATAATTCTGGGGGTGATTGCCAGGGAATATATTGGTTTAAAGAACTGTGAAAATCCGAAGGAAAGAGTGAGAAATGATGCTTGCTGATACCATAGATCATGTTGGTTTTGAAGGATGGACACAGAATTTTTGAAGAGTAAAAGAAAAGAGTATTACAGGCAGAAGTAAGAGGGATAGAGAGGGCCCAGCTGTGTGATGAATCAGGAAGCCATATTTGAGGTAGCTGAGTTCTCACTGTGACTTGTATCTGGGTCATGTGGTGGAAAATGGGTTCATTGGTTAGGGGCAGGGTCTTCCAGAGCAGCTCAAGAACTTAAGCTTTAAGCAGTTTTGAGAGAACATCAAAGGAGATGCTTATTGCGTGGGATACTGTGATCCTATCTGTGGATATCCTTTGATCTAGTCCTGCTTGGATTGCTAAGAGGGGTTCCACAGGGCTGGAGAGTGGCTAGACTACCAAGTACACTAAAGAGCTGCTATGACAGGGACGAGTTTATAAAGAAGATGTGTCCAGTCATGACAGCCCATGCCTGTAGTCTCAGGACTTGGAAGGTAAGGACATCAGGATCGGAAACTCAGGCTAGTCTTGAACTCACTGTGTAGCTATGGATGACTCCCCACTCTCAAACACACATACAAGCAAACAGATGTGATGATGATGTCATCTGAGATTATGGTGAGAGCAGAGAGGATCCTTCAACTAAGAGAGAAGAGACTGGGGTGGGGGTGGTGAATCGGAAAGAGATAGGACAAAGGAGTCCTGATCTTCCTGAGGAGTCAGGCGAAGCTAGGCAGGCTAAGTAGCTGCCCCGACTAACACAAAGAAACTGCAAGAAAGGAGGAAGGGGAATAGAAGGGAAGGAGGGATGGACAGAGGAAGGGAGGGAAGGAAGAAGATGCCTTTTTATAGTTGTGCATTACTAATAGTACAATCATACAGTGAACAACTACTGACCTTGTGTTGTATTTGTGTTTTAATTTTATTCATAAGGATTCATGAAGCAATATATTAATAGGGAATAATATAATATCATACTTTTGCTGACTACTGCGACCTGCAACCTTTTATCCAAACACAGCAACATGTATGTAAAACAAGGTCAACAAGCATAATAATTAGGTCAGTTACAGAAGCAAACAAAATACAGTTTAGACTGTGAAGGAACATAAGAAATACAAATAACTAAATACAATGGAGAGCCTTCTTTGCGTAATTTAACCTGGTCTCTTCCCAGGCTCATCCAAATGTTGTTGCATCAAAACCTGTGAAAAACATTGTTGGAAGATCTTCAATGGAGTTTCATATCCAATATGACCTCCCCTTCCATCTCAGACATCCTCACTCTGGCAATCCTGATGAGAAATCCTGATTCTCCAGCATTAGTGAAAGGGACTAAATAGACAACATCATGAGAATAATGCATTCTGAGGGAGCTCAGATGGTGACAGCTCCTCGTCGGAGTCACTGAAGTCCACAACCTCATCCTCTACCCTACAGATCCCCATTCCCATTTTCCTCAGCATTTCATAGTTAATTGAGTTGAGAATGGCCGAGCCAACAAAACATTGCCAATTCATTCATTACCATCAGAAACGTAACTGCTAGATGGATCGTGCACTCATGTCCTCTAGCCCTAGGATAGCATATTTATTCTGTGTTGACATTTCTAGAAGCTAAATTGCAAGTGAGAGCAGAATCTCAGCAGTGAAAGATGGAGGTATGAACAAATAATTGATGCCACTAGGTGTAGCTATCTGTTGCCTTCACCTTCCCCCAAAGGGTTCTCCAGTCCAAACTCCCATGAGCATTTGGGAGTGATTTATTTCAGCTGTAGACAAAAGTATTTAAGAGAAAATGCAGGCAGAGATACTCATTGTTTACACGAGAAACTGAAAAGTGGCTGGTGGCATCAGATTTCAAGTTCCAAAAGGTCATAGCACAAATGGGTTTGTTAAACATTCAGCCAATATGTGTCTGGCTTGTTCTGTGTTGGGTGTCACAGCATAGGTACGTCAGCAAACAAAGCAGGGGCTCTGGTGTCATCAGACTTTGAATCAGGAGCATACAGATGTGTTGACCAGAAATTACAATAAAGGATACAATGCTGCTGCAGTGGTGGATTATTCAATACAGTAGGAGACGGGATAAAGGAGTCCTGTTTCTCCCGAGGAGTCAAGGGAAGCTAGACAGGCTAAGTTGCTGCCCCAACTAACACAATTAAAGAAACTGCAAGAAAGGAGAAAGGGGAAATAAAGGGAAGGAGGGATGGATGGAGGAAGGGATGGAAGGAAGCAGATGCCTTTTTATAGTCGTGCATTACTAATAGTACAATTGTATAGGGAACTACCACTGACCTTGTGTTGTGTTTATGTCTTAATTTTATACATAAGGATTCAAGAAGGAATATAGTAATAGGGAATAGTATAATGCACACTGATTTCACTTAGTATCCTATCATGAATTCATTCTAGTGAAATGAAAACACATTCTAAAAGAATTATTGCCAAGTGGTGGTGCACATCCATAATCCTAGCACTTAGAGGCAAGCAGATTTCTGTGAGTTGGAGGCCAGTCTGGTTTACTTCACAAGTTCAGGTCAGCCAGGGCTACATAGTGAGATGCTGTTTTACCACCACCAACGAAATGTTTTGGGGAGCTGGTTCAGTGGTTAAAAGCATTTGCTGCTTTTGCAGAAGGCCTGGGTTCAGTTGCCAGCACCTACATGGCACCTACAACCGCCTGTAACTCTAATTCCAGAGCTTCTGAGGCATCCTCTGGCCCCCACAGGTATCAGGCACATATATGGTGCACATATATATATGAAGGCAAGTGTCTAAATAAATAAAATAAATCTTTTAAAAAAGAATTATCACTTGATCTTCCTATTATTTGAATAGATCATAATTTATCTAACTGAAGCCCTATTGTTGAATGTTTGTTATATATCTATTTGTTTACTATTATCAAGTTATTATATTATACTAACAATTATTATTACTAGTATAATATATGAATATCTTATTATTATAATTAACATGAGAGGACTTTAGTGACAGTAGTAACACTTTGATATATGTGGATGCTAGAATCCATGATCTCCTGCAGATACAGCAAAATAGATGTTAGAATCCAGGATCTCTTGCAAATACCAACATCACAGATGTTAGAATCCAGGATCTCTTGCAGATACCAGCACCACTGATGTCCAAGTACTTTGCACAGATGCTGTAGCATATGCTAATTATCTCTAAACATCTACATTACTTACACCACTCCACAGAATGTAAACTGTTATTAGACCATACTGTTTAAAGAATGACAGCAATGAAAAAATCTGTGCTTGTTCATTACAGGTACAAATTTTAAAATATTTCAGATGCACAGGTGTTTAAATGCACAAACATGGAATCCAGGAAGCAGAAGTCTGACTGTGTACACCAAACCCTTCACTTCATAAATAATGAAACAGGGCCCCAGTGAGTTTAAACGTGATTTCCCCCAATACACATGGTTGACTAACTGGAGAGCTTGGTTTTTATACTCCTGGGAAAATTCACTTGGAAAGGAGGAACAGAAGGAGTTGGTTCATCTGAGAGCTGACTAACATAGAAGGCCTTGGAGGGATGTGATGGTCAGGAGGAGCTGAGCGACTAAAAGTAGAGAGGACAGAGGGATGATGGGAACTTGATGACCTCATGCACACATGTGAAACTTTCTGTCCAGGGAACTGACGATGGACTGTCAGCCTTCTAGGCTGACAGCTGGGGGAGCGTGTGACCTCTTGCACAACACCTGACTGCATCAGGAGACTTTACAGACACTTCAGCCAGCCTGGCTCAGGAAACCCACTGAGGGGGATCTGACCAAGGAAGTTTGGTACTTCTTGGCAGAGAGAAGTAAAATATTGTTTGTGGGGAGGGGTCAGGAGAGGTGGCTCAGATGCTAAGAGCACTTTTATTTGTATCGGGGCACTCACAACCATCTTTCAGGGTGATAACCATCAGTCCCAGGGAATCTGACACTCTCTTCTGGCCTCTATGGGCACCCACACTCACGTACACATACACAATTAAAAAGAGAAACTATACACAATTAAAAAGAGAAACTGTCTCTTCTCATGCACGGGGAGCCTCGTAGCTGAAGCACTAGATTAATTTGTTTCCTTGTCACAATAAAACACCTGACAAAAGCAGCTTAAGGGGAGAAGAGTTCGTCCTGGCTCACAGTTCTAGGGGTGACAGCACAGCACGGGGAGGCGTGGCGGAAGCGGCAGGCGGCTGGTCAATGTGCTCACAGTCAGAAAACCAAGAAAAGAGAAAAACCCGCTCACATTCAGAAAAAGCAAATGCTTACACTCAGAGAAAGCAAATAATGCTTATACTCAGATTGTGGTCTCTTTTATATTCAGTCTGAGACTAAACAGAATGGTTACCGCCCACATTTAGAGTAGGTCTTCTTACCTCATTTAACGTAATCCAGATAATCTCACACAAACCTGATTTATTTCCATGGTGATTATACATCCCACCAAGCTGACCATCAAGGTTACCATCACAGGTCTCTGTAATTAAAAACATAAAATGATTTCATATGTTTTATGCTAACACCAAGCCTTCAGAGAAAAGGACCCAGATGGGGACTCTGTTAATGCTAAGTTTGATGAAGAGTGGACAGGCATATAGAACTTTGGTTGGACCTAGGGGGCATGATCTACTGACAATAAATGGAAGTGAACTTATCATGGCCTTGTTCCAATTCCTCTCTGTGTCTGTATCTTCAGAAAGATGCATCTAGAGAAGGTCAAGTCCTTTGTTCACTGATACCTTTTCCTCTTCTGTTTCAGTGACCTATTGCTGCATAGCAAACTTTAGTGATAACACCTTACTGTAGACATTCTTCTCTTTGTAGGTTCATTTTTATGGCGCTGTGAAAGCAATACACATTCAGAGAAATTGTAGTTCAAATTCCAACGTTTGTATCATTGTGGGCCAGGGATACACAGCACAAACCTATCTCAGGCTAGACGGTGGCAGAGAGTGGCGGTGCCCTCGAAGTCACAGGACCACAAGGGAAAAATCATCCACATACCACTAAGCTCTGATTTGCTAAGCAGTGACGTTTGATGGGCCAAGAGTGTGAGCCACATATTCCCTTTATGATGGGTTTATCAAGATGCAATTTCTTTATAAACCAAGGGTGTCTGTAGCACTGTGAGCAGGCCAGGAATTTGGGATTTGGGGGAGGGCATCTGCTACAAGTGATATTGACTGGAAGGCACTTGGCAATTGGTACTCACTGTCCTTAGGCAGGGATGAAAGATTCAAGTAGCTTCTTCACATTCTTAGAGCCACAGTGGGGATGGCTGAAGAGTGGGCTCCTCTGTAATTCCCCCTTATCTACTACTTTTAGGGGCTCACATACAATCTTCCTGGAAGGCCTCAGGTTACCACGCAGTCTGCCTTGGGGCTTCCAAATACATCCTGTGCTCTTGGCCTTCTTCCCCCTTTGGAGGCACTCAGGAGAAAGGAGACATAAATTTGTGTGGTCAATCTTCTACACTAGTTGCAAAATCACCAGCTTATAGTTAAGTGAAAAAGAAGGTGAAGAGTAGGTGGGACTCAGGATCCAGGGACTTCTGATCCAGGATCAGAAGGTAGGAGTGGCTGACTGAGCCAGCTTTGCCTCTTTCCTGAAACGTCCCCATAGGAAAAGAAACACACCTCTGCTGAAAACTGATTCAAAAGGTGTTTGGGCCCCCAATGGGCCTTACCAGACCCTGTTCCTTCCTTTAGTCCAGCCTCAGAGATTATATTGTTTGTTCTTCCACTTACCAGCTGTGGGATCTCAGACACGTCCTCTTTGTTTCTCTGATCCTTAGGGCTGGCAATAATCCTCAAAGGATTAATAGATTTGCCACCAAGCTGGATGACCTGAGTTCAACCTCCAAGACCCATTTTGTGGAAGGACAGAACCAACCCACTCCTGCAAGCTGTCCTCTGACCTCCGTGCAGGTCTCAGCACATGTGTGCATATACATATACAAAATAAATGGATGTGATAGAAGAATTTAAAAACTTAAAATTTCTCTTACCCTCAATGTTTTCTTCTGAAAATGGACATTAAGGGACAAAGGTGGCTAGAGAGATGGCTCATTTGGTAAAGGCACTTGCTGCCAAGCCTAAAGACCTGAGTTTGATCGCAGAACCCACATGGTGGAAGGGGAAAATTGAATCAGAAGTTGTCCTCTGATCTCCACACATGCACCGAGGCATGCACCCTACTCCTATACAAGCACACAATATGAAACAGAAACAGAAGCAGCAGCAGCAACGGAGGAGGAGGTAGGAGAGGAAGAGGAGGAGGAAGGTGAAGTCAGACTGGCATGAAAGGCTCATGATGCCAGCGTTCAGGGAACTGAGACTGGAGGATTACAAGTACAAGAACTGTCTGAGTTACATAGTTAGGCTCTCTCCCAGAAAAACAGCAACAACAAAAAAGAATGAGTTGAGTCATAAACATCCTCATACTCTTTAACCCAGTAATCTTACTTAGTGTAAGAGAGTTAAAAAGAAAAACAAAGAAAAGCGAGAACAGTCAGTATTAGCACAGTGTAAACCTGGCAGCAGGTTAAATAGCCACAGAAAGGCTTAATTTAAAATCCAGTGAGTGAATAAAAAGATAACGATGGGTAGCATTCTGTTAAGCTTTAAGTGATAAGACTAAATTTCCCAAGGGTAATTTCTTATTATAACGCTAAGCAAAAAGACTAGTTACAGCTCTGTTAAAAGAAAGAAAGAAAGAAAGAAAGAAAGAAAAGAAAGAAAGAAAGAAAGAAAGAACAAGCATGGAGAAAAAAAGAGCAAGAATAAAAATAAATTATAGAAATTGCATCTGAGTGATGATATTTCACACGATGCTTCTTGTGTTTAAAAAATGTTCTCTAATGTTATCACACTGGTTTTTAAATTTAATATATATATAGCCACCCCCTTCTATCACAGCATGGTTATTTTGGCATACTGGGACATTTAACAAAATGAATTTGAATGCTGGTGCCTCGAGGTGTGAAGCTTTGGGTTGGAGGCCAAGAAGGCTTGTCCTGCTGCTGGCTTGCGGCTCTGCCCTGGAAACATCTGCCCATCTACTGGCAGCTGGGATGTCTGAGAGACTGAGCAGATAGTGTTGGTTTGTGCCTGTGAGCTGCTTGCTTCAAAATACATTGTACTTTGCACCTTCGTGCCTCCTGCCATCAAGAGACACAGTTCCTTCCTGTGCAATTTGCCCAAAAGTTTTGCTGTTGTTTTCTTCTCAGTATGGATTTTCAGGCCCAAATGGGGCATTTCTCATAGTTCAAAGGGCTGCAGTAAAATCTATGCAGAGTGTGCACTGAGCAGAAAGTACCACTATGATGGTTGAAATCATGTTCAAGTTTGTGAAGAATTAGAATGGATGCTGCTCATCCCAGACTCCATCCTATTGCATGGATGCTGCTCATCCCAGACTCCATCCTATTGCATGGATGCTGCTCATCCCACACTCCATCCTATTGCATGGATGCTGCTCATCCCACACTCCATCCTATTGCATGGATGCTGCTCATCCCACACTCCATCCTATTGCATGGATGCTGCTCATCCCACACTCCATCCTATTGCATGGATGCTGCTCAACCCACAGATGCCATTCTATTGCATTGTTGCTACTCATCCCACACTCCATTCTACTGCATGGATGCTGTTCACCCCAGAGTCCATTCTATTCCACTGACGCTGCTCATCCCACAGACTCCATTCTATTGCATGGACGCTGCTCATCCCTCAGACTCCATCCTATTGCATTGTGCTGTTTATCCCACAGACTGTACCCTATAGTGGAGTTAAAGCATTTAGGAACTGCATGCTACCATAGCTGTGCATGTGAGAGCAGGTCCAAGCAACACTGAGAAGTGGCCTTCAGCACAGAAGTCTGAACGGCAGCTCTAAGAGTTCACTTACACCATTCAAGATCACGTAACTCAATCCTTAGTTCTGCAAGTGAACACAGACCGAAATCTCCCTAGTCACACCTGCTGCACTGTGTACATATCCATCCTTGTGGTGTAGCTGTCATTTGGCTTTTGTGACCCTGGAATGATGACAGACTTTCAGACCCATCCTCCGTATACTGCCAGGCACTTCCCTGTAAAGAGCTCATAAATGAACATCCACTGTATGCCTGTCATATTATAAATGCTAACTAATTGCATCTTTGAGTAACTAAGATGATGGCAAAGTGGAGGATGCTGTTATCCCAATTCCTAGGTTAAATAACTTGTCCAAAGGTCAAAGCACACAACTAATAAACAGCAATGACAGGAATCAGTCACAGTACATCTGACTTCAAACTGGTGCTCTGAGCTACTTTTGCTGTCTTTTAAATACAATACAGATTCGCCTACATGACCTGCTTCTGCCTTCTGTAGCAAGAATTAACAGGGGGAGTGAACAAAAGTGAGCTTGGGCTTCCTACATCAATTAGCAAGCAAGACAGTCCCCTACAGACATGCTCACAGGCCAAACTGATAAAGACAATTACTCAACTGAGACTCTCTCCAGATGATTCCAAGATGCAGCAAGTCAATACTTAAAACTTATCTCTTACCTCACTCAGGATGGTTTGTTTCTAGTTCTATCCATTTGCCTGCCCATTTCATGATGTCATTGTTTTTCACCACTCAGTAATATTCCATTGTGTAAGTGTACCACATTTTCTTTATCCATACTGCCTTGCTCAGCCTTGATTCCAGCGGGAGGAGCTTGGTCCTGCCTCAACTTGATATGTTAGGCTTTGTTGACCCCCATGGAAAGCCTTACCCTTTCTGAGGAGTGGATTGGGGGTGGGTAGAAAGGAAGTAGGGGCCGGGAATGGGAGGAGAGGAGGGAGAGAAAACTGTGGTTGGTGTGTAAAATATTTTTTAAAAAATTAATAAAAAAAACCTAACCATCATAATCATGTATGCAATAATGATCCTGTGAGATTATAATGGAGTTGGAAGTGTCCTTCTTCCCAGTGACATCATAATGCCCCAGTGTGTGACTCATTTGTCTGCTGTGATGCTGTTGTTATAAACAACCTACTACATCACCAGCCATGAGAATGTCTAACATGTACAATCACACACCATACTGAGTATAAGCATGTGCTACCAGGTCTCATATTTATTGAACTATGTTTCATATTATTAGTGTGATGTTTGTTCCTTTTCCCATAACCATCACCCCAGCAGCTTCCATCCTGTTTTTCCCCATAGTATCGGGAGGCCATGTCCTACGATTGACCCACGTCGTGTAGGCTTGTGTAAGTACAATCTATGATGTTTCTAACTGTGCATTTCCGGAACATATGCCCATCACTAAATGGCATATAACTCCATCAATAATAGCCTTTCATTTCATGATGCAAGAGAGTACTGGTCCCAATCTGGGGCTGAGCTAGTGGTACCCATTTCAGTGGTGGTTCACTTAAGTTCTTCATCTTGTCAGTTTTGTAAACACATAATTTCTCCTAAGTCATGTGGCATTAATTCTCAGTGAATGGCAGGGACCAAGCTTTTCTTGTTCTGAAGAACTTGAAGGATGTGCCACTGAAAACTGTTTGCCACATTCAAATAAGACACTAGGACCATGGGGTCCAACCCAAAAGTTCAAGTGTCTCTGCTCAGAGGTTCCTGTCTATTCATTAGCTGGGCCCCACTCTCTGTGGCTATGGGTTTTGCAGCCCCTGTATATGAGTCTATACAATGCGTCACTGAGTTTCCTCCTCACAAGAAAATTGTAAACGAAGTCACAGCCATTGGAAAAGAATTGGTTTTCAACAAATGAACCCTTTATTCTAAGTCAGATCTGTTTGCAAAATCCTTATATCTGATTTTTCAAACTTAAAATTGTATATTTTATGCTGGAGATTGATAATTTAAGTCACTTAAGATTTAAATAGGTCATTGAAAACTATCTCTTCAGGAAAGGCTCTTCAAGTGACCAAAATATACCAATTTTTTCACTAGTAAAATTCCTTCATCTTATTCATTTTCCCTCACTTATGTACTTATCAATGTATTTATTGCTGAAAACTAGTTTTATGTGGCTTAAAATGTACTACACCCTAATTCCAGTCCCTTAGAGGCATCGGGGTTGAATTTCTTCAGTAACATATTCATTGCCTTTTATTTACTTCCACCCTCCTAGAGACCACATCACAGCCTGTGATTTTTCAAGCACTGGATTTTGCTTCTTGGCTGTTACTGTGGGCAATGAGAATTCAGATCTCCCACTCCAGCTCTCCCTGACCCTTTAGAAGCATGGCACTCCCACCATGATCCTTTATAAGTAGACTCATGACAGTTTGTTTAGATGTCTGTGTATTACTCACCTTGTTTTACTATGTGCTATTAATCTTAGTTGAGCCATGTAGTCCTTTCCTGAATACTGCTTTCTTTTCTGACTTTTATACTTGCTTTGTTTCCTGAGTACCTGTCACTAATTTGTCCCCAAACTCTCCTACCAATGTCAACATCGTCTAGTGAGTGCATTTGACCCCATTGTAGGTTATTTTCTAATGTAATAACAAAACACAGATTAAGAAACGAATGCAAAACATAGAAATTTACTTGGCTTGAGATCCCAGAGGCTGAAAGTCCAAGGATATGGCACTTGCATGTATGTCTCTGATTGGCTTCTAACCAGCACCTTCTTGCTGCATAGCACAATGAAGAGGAAGACATGGAGAAGCAGAGCAAGTCAGCTAGTGTGTGTCTGTTTTCCTCTTACATAACCGCTAATGCCATCACGAGAGCTGCTTGCAGAGTTATTGACTGAGCTGATCCAATCCAGTGACACCGTTCTCTCCACTTCTCTTTCTCCCTCCATCCCTATCTTCCTGCCTCCCCCATCTCATTAGCTTTTCCTCAAGTGTCCTAAATTATAGGTGATCTATCTTTTTTGGGGGGGAATTGTATTCTGACACATACCGGAATCCTTTGCAATCTAGAACCTCACACTTTACAAAAATGGAAATTTTATTAAAATGTTTCTTCAAAACTTTCTTCTATGCATTCACCCCTCCGCTCCTATTCTTCAGTTGTCAAGTCCTACCAAACTGGTCTCCAAGGTTTTGTGGCTGTTGTTTTTATCCCATCTGTCAGGAGTCTCCGGACATCATCTTCAAGAAGTATGTATTAAATATTTCATCTTTTATCATATTCATAACTCCTAAATGCTTTTCCATCTCATCCAGTATTCGTTTGCATACTGTCCTGCTTCTGTTTTTCCCTTGTATCTTTAGGGGTCCTCCCTTCTTAAGTGGAAGATTCCTCAGGCCTCGCTTCTGCCGCGACTGTCTATGCTTCCTCTGAGCCCCTTCTGCTTTGTCTTGTTTGGCATGGTAGAGGGTTTCCTCGACAATAAAGGTCACTAAAGGGTTAAATGGCTAGGCAGAATCTCTACATGAGATCCAAAATTTTTTAAATTTTTTGAAATTTATGCTTTATCAGTATATATTAATTTCTACATGACAATGGGTTTCATTGTGTTGTTTTCATATGTGTGTATAATATGCATAATAATTATTGCATTTATCCCATATCACCCAGTCTTGTCCCCTTCCCACACCTGCTAATCTCCCTCATCTTCCCAATTAACACCCCCCACTTTTGTGGAGTGTGTGTGTGTGTGTGTGTGTGTGTGAGAGAGAGAGAGGGGGGAAGGGACAGAGGGAGGGAGGGAGGGAGGGAAGGAGGGAGGGAGGAAGAGAGACCCAGAAAGTACATTAGGGTTGCTTACAGGAGCATAGGTGAGACATCATTTACAGGAGCCTGGGCTCCTTACCAGTGGCTACACCACTAAAGAAAATATCTTCCTCTGCCAGAAACCATTATCTACCTTTGATCTTTGGGGAAAGGTGGGGATCAAGGACCTCAAGTTGCTCTCTACACCATGACAGGAGGTTGATGGAACCAATTTTCTGTGGCAAATTACAGCTTCTCTGAGTTCATGAGTCCAACAGTCATGTCATTTCCTGAAGAAGTGTCGCATTCCCCTTCACCCCATTCCGTTCTTTCCACCTTGTCTTCTATGATATTCTTTGAGACCAGGAGGGAACGGTCCCATTTATGTCTGAACACTCAACAGTTACTCTCACCATTTTGAGGAATCATGGGGCTCTGTAGTTACCATTCCCCACTGCAAGATGAAGCTTCTCTGGCCAAATCAGACGTCAGCACTAATCTGTGAGGATAAACTTAATTATTTACATCGCAGTTTAATGAGCATATCATGTCCACTTAGTAATCAATAGCTTTAGATTCCACATTTGTGCCAACCACCTCCCAGGCACATTCTTTCCAGACAGATTTGCAATACATACTAAGATATTAACCATTTTAGAGAAAGTTTCATGGATTTCTGAAAAGAATGCATTCTGTATTGTTAGGACGGGATGTTCTATCGATGTCTATTAGATCTCCTCAATCTGCATCACCTAACTTAAACATTTCTTGGGATGACTTTTTTTTTTTTAGTGAGGCTAAAGTATTGAGGTCACCCACTCTATACTGTGTTGAGGTTACTCTGTGACATGCATGTGTGAAATTTTCCCCATTTTCAGTGTGTGTTTAGAATTGCAATACCTTCTTACTACACTGATCCCTTAATCAGTATGAAGTGACTTTCTTTACCTCTTATTACTTTTGGTTAAAGTCTGTTTTAGTGGATATGAAGTAATGATGCCTGATGATTCCTAGTTCTGTTATTGGAACTGTTTTTTTTTTTTCCATCTTTTTACTCTACAGTTGTTTCTGTCTTTGATGGTGAGGTGTGTTTCTTAGAGACAACAAATGGATAGATCCTGCTTCTTCATCCAATCTGCTAGTCTGTGCCTTTTGATTAGAGAATTGAGGCTGTTAATCAGAGTCCTTACTGAAAGATGTGTATATATTCATTTTGTTATATTTGGTGTTTTCCTACTCCTCATTTGCTTTTCCATTTTTCTGTCATTTTTCATTAGACCTTGTAACCTCTTGGATATATCTATCATTCTGCTCAAGCTAGAGAACTTCTGTGTTCTGTAGAACTGTCTTAGTGACCACAATCCTGAAGCCTGCTTTTATTATGGAGCTTTGTTCTTTTGCTTTCCTTACGACATACAGCTTTGCCGAGTCTGGGTTGGCAGTTGTGGTCTTCAGAACTTGAAATACTTCGTTCCAACCCCTTTGGCATTTAAATAATCTGCTGAGAAATTTTGCTCCTACTCTTGTGGGCCTGTCTTTGTGTGTGACTTTGAAGGTTTCAGTGCACTTTCTTTGTTCTGAATACTTATGTTTTGATTATATAATGTTGGGAATGTTTTGGTTTTTTTTTTGTTGTTGTTGTTTTGTGTTGTTTCCGTTCTCCTATTTTGTGTTCTATGAGCCTCTTGTATTGGAATGAGTCTTGCTTTTCCTAGATTTTGGAATTTTTTCCACTATGATTACAAGGGAAATGTTTTATATGCCTTCAGCTTGGGATTCTTTTCCTTCTTCTCACTCATACTTCGTGGTTGTTGCCTTTGTGTGGTGCTTCAAACATCTCACATGCTCCTTCCATCTATTTTCACGAATGTAGCACTGTTATCCACTGAATACTCTAATTTTTCTATCTTGCCACCAAGTCGTGATAGTCTGTTCTCCTTTTGATTCATTTTCTTAAGAGTTTTTCACTGACTTTTTAAAAAAAATTTGGCTTATTGAATTTTTCATTTCCAGATTCATTTCAGTTGGTTTTTTCTTCAACATTTCTATTTGTTTATTGCGTAACATTTTAATATCCCCTATTGACATCCTTGTCTTTTTCACCTGTTTGTTTTCTTTAGGAATTAACTCAGAAGTTTATTAAAATTGTTTGCAATTTCTTTAAACATATTTATAAAAAGTCTTTGGACTCTTTGGAATTTGTCTAGGTTACTCTTATTAGGGAAGGAAATATTACTGTGTGGTTGGTAATTCTTGAAGAAGACATGCTTTGATTTTTCATGTCAAATTGTTGACAGAAATTTTTATTCAAGTCACCCTTCTTCTTTCTTTAGAATAGTTTTCTAAGCTAAAAAGGTTCTAGGCTGTAGAAGGATTGAGGCATCAGGTTGGTGTCTGTGGCCCCAAGTTCTATACATGTTGCTCCCAAGAATGAAATAGTCTATACCAACAATCACCATCATCATCACCATCACCATCATCAACTCACTATGAAACAGAGGAATAGTCAACAGCAAAATATTCACCCCCTAAGAGCCAATCATTTTAAGTATCAAAGAGACACCAATAGTTCTCTGTGTACTAATTTATTAACTATTGTGAGAATAAATTGAATGAAAAAGAAAAAAGAAAAATATACATGAAGGCTAATGATTCTTATGGGGTTGATAGAGGGAAAGTAGAGGTGGGGAACACAAGAAGGGGGATTTCTACAGGAAAACAATGTGAGAAGAGATAAGGGAGTTTTGGTTAAAGAACTTAACAGAGAACGGTAAATAGAAATATAATCTTAGGAGGCACCACAGAGATCAGTCTCTGATATTTTGGAGAGGTAAAAGCAAAAGGAAGGATTGGGAGTGGAAATATATATGGCAAAATCAAAACAGGAATAAATTAGTTGGCCTGCCAAATGGGCATTGAGTATGAAAGAAGGAATATCGGAACTTGGTCCATGCATAAGGAAGCTGTGTGAGGAGTTTTTTTTGTTTGGTTTTTTTTTGTTTGTTTGTTTTTTGTTTGTTTTTTTGAGAACTTGTGAGAAAACCCCAAAGAAACAAGTCTTGTCATTTTGTTTCTCTGTAACATGGGTTGTTTTTAGAATGTGCTTCCATGCCCCTCCATGGAAATAATGTAGTAAATAAAAGGGGTTTTACTTCAGATTATCCATCATCTTACCCATTATCATTTGGATAATGTTTCCAAGCGTGGGTTGTCATTATGACTATATTCAGCCTAAACTCATATGACCTTGCCCCGTGATTGTGTACAACTTGAACTCAAGTGAACTTTGCTCACATGACTTTGCACAACTCTCAGAATGCCTTCAGAGTATAAGTTGTCTGATGCCTTGAATAAAGTTAGGTATTAAATGAGACTTTAGTCCGCCACATTTTTAGGTTCTACTCTTCCAGGTTCATGTTGCCAATTAAAGCAGTAGCAAGGAACAGATGTAGGGGAGAAAGAACTGTGTGAAGATAGAGTGTGTGAAAATGGACTAGCTTGACCACTGGATTTCATCTGTAGTGTCTTAGTTTGGCTTTCTATTTCTCTGATGAAACACCTTGACCAAAAAGCAAGCTAGGGAGGAAAGAGTTTGTTTGGCTTACACTTCCCTATCACTATTCATCACTGAGAGAAATCAGTACAGAAATTCAAACAGGCTGGGAATCTGGGGCAGATGGTGATGCAGAGGCCATGGAGGGTTGCTGCTTACTGGCTTGCTTCTCAAGGTTCCCTTCTTTCAGATGATTCTAGCTTATGTCAAACTGACATAAAACCATCAAACACATGGAGTCCCTTTGTGGTCCTTCCCAGGCCATAGGTGTCAGTTCCTCTGTCTGCTACTTGCTTCAGAACTAAATTCCTCATCACCAAACTCTGCCAGCCAAGGACACAGTGATGGACTCTATTGACTGAGGCAACCTAGCGTATATACATATATATTTGTGTGTGAAGAAGTCCCCACCTTTAGCATATCTTTTCTCTTGCTTGATTCATATTCCAGAGATACTGAGAAAACCAGTTCTAGTTCCTCCCTAGAGGTATGGCCTGGCAGCCTTCAAGAAACAAGGGAAGAATGAAAACTAAGTGATCTTATTACTTATAGATTCATACTTTATCCTCTCCTTCCAGTTAATGCACTTGTGATAGCTAATCTTGTCCTTTTTATTACATTTAGAAATGTCTTAGAGATTAATGAAGCACACCTCTTTGAGTCTCTCTAACGCTTCTTCCAGAAACAATTAGATCATGAAAGCAATGACCTAATGAATGAACTAATTCCTTAATGGAATCATACAATGGTAGCATTATTAAGCGAGGTGAAAGGTGGGAGGTGAGGCCTCCTCAGAACAAGTGCGTCACTGGAATATGTCCTTGAGGGTCATATACATCACTGGGTCCTTCTCGTTTGTCTCTTTCCCTGCTTCCTGACTGCCACAAAGTGAACTGCTCTTCCCTGACACACTCTCCTCACCATGATGGTCTAAACCCTCTGACATCATTAACCAAAACCAATCTCCCCTCCCTCAGGTCGTTTATCATGAAAAACTTAACACCATACCCACAGCTTTGCCCTTGAGACTCCAATTCAGCTGTCCAAGGACTTAGAAGCAAATCTTTCAGAAGATGAGAGGATGCTATTTGGCAACAGAGACTTGGGAGGGTTTCTATTCTACCTACATCTTACTCACTGTGTATCCCATTCCCAGCTGCTTCTGCATTGCCACCTTCAGATGGACCTGGAATTTCCTTTTCTGAAATCCAAGAGCCTTTCAAGATGAGCAGTCTCACTTTTAGTTTTCCTCCACCGTCAATTAAAGCATCAAATTTCCCCCTCTTGATAAATTCACTGATACCCCTTTGTCTGCTCTCTGGGTTTCAAAGCTTTGTCAGCTTCCTTTCTAGTTCTTATTGCCCCTCGGGCCCATGTTCCATTTTTATGTCTAGGAGATTTCAGGAGGAAGTTATAGTAAAATCAGGTGTTCCATCTAATATATTTAATAAGAACTCACATGCATCAGGTTTTTATTTCATTTTTCATGTCAACAATTTATAGGGAGAAAGTGGTAACCGTGGCTGCTGCCAGTAATGGCAGACTAGAGTAAAATGATTCCACATCCCGGGCAAAGCAGTCCCCTCCTACCCATAGTTTTCACTGTCCATGGTTTCAATAATCTACAGTCAATCATGGTCTGAAAATATTAAGCAGAAAATTGCAGAAATAAATCATTCATAAGCTTTAAATTGTGGGTCATTCTCAGCGGTGTGATGAAATCTCACAGCAGCCTGCTTCGTCTCTCCTGGCACGGAGTCAGCCCTTTGTCTAGCACACCCGTGCCTCTGTCCTCCCTGCTCACATTTCTCTTAGCAGCCAGCTCGGTTGTCAGTTATCATTGTAGCATATTGTTTGTGTTCATGTAACCCTTGTTTTATTTAATTCTGGTCCCAAAGCACAAGAGTGGGGATGTTGGTATTTCAGATACATTAAAGAATAACCTTAAAATACCTCCATTAAGTGAAAAGGTAAGAGCTGTTAAAGAGATGAAAGATACCATATGCCTCTATTGTGAAAATCTATGGTAGGAATGAATTTTTCTGTCTAGGAGAGGGTGTTGAAATTTGTGTTGTTACATCTCAACCTGTAAATGTTATGATCAGGCTTTATACTTGCTTAAGTTAACATGGGAAAGGGCATTGAATTTTTATGTGTTTCCATGTGTGTAATAATCATCTTTTCCAAAAGTAATTCATTCATATAGCAAAAACAACAAAGCCTGGGGCTAGGACATGTCTTGGTTGAGAGTGTTTATACAGAATGTACAGAACCCTTGGGTTCAATCCCCAGCACTGCAAATACTGGACATGATGGCATACATAAGGAGTCCCAGCACTCAGGAGATAGGAGCAAGAGGAACAGAAGCTCAGGGTTATCCTTGGCTACACATGAGTTTCCGGCCGGCTGGGGCTACAGGAGACCTGACAATAAAAACTAAATAATAGAACCACCTCCTTTGAGCATCAATCTCTCTAGGGCATATCTATAAGCATATCTAAGAACAACTCAAGGGAAAGGTTTATTTGGGTTCATGGTTTCAGTCCATCAGTTTTGCTCCCTTGGTCCTGGGCCCATGGTGAGGTGGAATATCACAGTAGCAGTTCTTGAGGCTACTAACCTCATGGCAGACAGGAAGAAGTGAGCCAGAGAGAGGCCTGGAACAGATACAGTCCCTAATGACCTTCTTCTGGTTACCTACTTTCTTTAGCTAAGCCCTACCTTCGAAAGCTTCCAACACCTCCCCATAGACACCTCAGTCTAGAGACCAAGGCTTCTGAATGTGAACACAAAAGTATGAACCCAAAGAGGCTGTGATTTGACTACATGCAAACATTTCACCGTTTTCTCCATTCTTGGATCAAAATTGAGGGTGATGTTACTTACTGCTAATGGCTATCAGTGGCTAAAGCAATGAGTACTATCTTGCATCATGAAATGAAAGGTTATTATTGATGTAGGCATACACCAGTTAGTGATGGGCACATGTTCTAGGAAATGCATGGTTAGAAACATAATTGAGTGAGTGTAGTTAGACATACTTAAAATGATGTGGGTCCAGGTATGACCATCCAGGTAGTGAAGGGTCAATGACCAGTTGTCTGCGTTTACTGACCCCTTCTTGGCATTGTTTCTTATACACTCTGCAGTCTCTAATGGGACTTGCAAATCAATGGACAAATTAAAAACCGTATCTTCTGGGGACTGGAGAGGTGGCTTGGTGGCTAAAAGTGGTGGCTAGAAGACTAAAGTTTGCTTCCCAGAATCCACACTTACTTGTAACTCCAGCATCCATGTGCACATATCCCCATGCGGACATAGACACAAATTTAAAAAACCAATAAGGTAAAAATGTGCATATGTCTCTTCCATGGCACGGATTTTAGTAATTAGCAGAAAAAAGATGTTTGATGTGCTGAGCACGTTTGTTTTCTTCATATCTATCTAGATATATGTGCATATATATGATACTAAAAATGAATCAGAATATTAATGTCCTTGTACAAGTTAAATGAGGGTGCCTTACAACTGAGATCATAGCAATGATTGCATACGGCATCGACGGAGAGCCTCAACAGTCAGGCATGCCTGCCAATGAAGGAATCTTGCCAATAACATGTTCTTCCCCTCTGTAGCATTTTATTTATCCTTATTTTGAACCTGACTTTAGGAGGTCCTCAGTGATGCTGTGACTTGTACTAACTTTTGCTAGCAAGGATGTAACCTTGAATGTTGCCTCTACAATTTTAGCGTTTTCCCCCAACCTATCTATCCACCCCCGACACACACACATACACACACTTTTATTGTGCTTTTGGAAAAGGCATACGATGCACTCTAGACTAGAAAACAGGCTTTGTCTCTAAAAATTCAATTCATTTAGTAAAAAAAAATCATAAGCTTTATTTGCAAATGACTCTGCACTTTGATGGCTTCACCCTCACTGTGCAATGGACGGCTGGCAGCACAGGTGTTGGAACCCAAGGAGGTAAGGATACAATATACTCAGTCCCCTCTGTACTTCGCCTTCCGCCCTTTCTCTCTGAGCTGCTTGGTAAAATCTCTGGGCTCAAAAAGTCTTGGTTTCTATGATTAAGACAGTATTTGGACTAGTAAAATTACTATTATTTCAATTTCTCTTTTTAAGGCCCATTTTTAAGAATAATTTGACTCATAGGAAAGTTGTGAAGATGATTCTGAGTGCCACTCCTAGTTTCCCACTGACCAGCGTGTTGCATCACTACTTGCTCGCAAGTTCTCACTGGTCACAGCCAAGGACTCAGCATCGGTTCACCACTACTAACTAATATCCATGCACTGCCTCAGTTTCCTTCATTTTCTACCTTGCACCCTTTGTTCCACTTCAGGGCCCTGCCCAGCCTGCCACTTCCCATTTGGTTATCAAGTCTTCTAGAAGCTCTCTGCTCTGTGGCAGTTGATTGGACTTGGCTTGTTTTGAGTGACCCTGATACTTCTGGGGAGTACCTGTGGTATTTTGAAAAATCTTTCTCTCAGGGTTTGCCTAATGCTTTTCAGGATCACGCCAGAGTTTAAAAATTTCAAGAGGAAGGCTACAGAGGTGTCACATCATGTTGTGTGGATCATGTGATGATGGGGGGGCACTTGCCAAGCTTTCCCGCTCAAGGGTTATTCCTTTTCTCTCTTTCATAGTAAAGGAGGTCAAAATCCACAGCCCATATTTAGGGTGTGAGCTCCTATGTTCCACCTCCTCAATGGTGTATAATCTACATAAATTACTTAAAATTCTTCTGAATGAGAGAGCTTTCTTTTGAAACAGAGTCTTATTGTGTAGCCCAGTATATCCCCAGCTTATACATATACAGATAGATAGATAGATAGATAGATAGATAGATAGATAGATAGATAGATAGATAGATAGACTGGCATGTATGTTATTTATGGTATCTTAGTGTGTCTTCTGCCTTGGCATCCTCCAAATTCACATTATAAAGTTCATTCTTTTCATGACAGGTGATTTTAGACAAATGTGTGATGTCCTTAACGTGCCCTTCCAGACTCACAAGGAATATCTCTCCAGCCTAGAATCACTCTTATACATCATCTGTCAGTGTGGGCCCTCCCCAGATCCCTCACATTTTCTTACTGCCTCAGACATGCATTCTTTGCAGAACCTTTACAGTGTTTTCAGGCATGTTTCTCTTTCCCTTTGACAGACGCATGTAGCATTCATTCACGTCTGCTCAGGGCTTGGTAGCTCACTTCTTTTAACCCCTCAATAATCCCACAATGAGTGCACGCACAGTACCATCTCGTTCAGTCACCTATTGCAGAGCATCTTGCATCTGGTATTTGTTGGTTATGAGCAGAACTGCTCTAAACAACCACGTAGGCGTAAGTTTTTGTACGAGTTAGGTAAAGACCTAGGGATGCAACTGCTGCATCCAGTGAACTTGCTTTCAGCTTTATGAGGAGTTGTCTTTCAAAGTAACTGCCATTTAGTATTCCCAGAAGCACGGGATCAGAATTCTCGTTTCTAAACAGCTTCCAGAGATTCCTATTTCCAAGGCTCTGGAGCTTAACCCTCCTCATTGTTGGCGCGATGATGTCTTGTTGTGATTTTAATTCGCAATTTCACGGTGACTAATGACATTAAGCGCTCTACAATGACATTTGTTTATTTGCGCTCTACAATCCTTTCGGCTAAATGTTTCTTGGATTATTTTTCCTATTTTTCAATTGAGTTCTGTTTGTATACACCTCTGATATAGTTTATATTTAAGTCCTTTGTGGAGAAAAGGGTGTTTCTTTTGGTATATGACTACTCCTATATAGTGATTTTTTAAATCAAAATCTAACTTATTGTTTTCATGGATTTTGCTTTTTGTGTTGAACCTGAAACCTGTCATAAAGTATAGGTTGCCTCCATTTTCTCTTATATTTTCCTCTGGATGCTTTATAGTTTCTACTTATGTTCATGGTGCATTCTGAATTAATTTTATAATATATTAAGGCCTCTGTCTATTGTTGTTAGATTTGTGGTTCAATGTTTTCACATATGCTTCGATTCCTTTGTTAAGAAGATAGTGCACCCTCTTTGAGTTGATTTAGCACCTTTGTCAAAATTCAGTAACTGTGTGTGTGTATGTGTGTATGTGTGTGTATTTCTATATCTAGATACGTATAGTATGTGTAGTTTCTAGTCTCTTCCATTAATGCATGAATCTTTACATTTAGCAATACCATATTGTCTTTGTATTAAGTGTTGAAAATAGGTCATGTAGTCCTCTAACTTTGGTTTTTTTGTTTGTTTGTTTGTTTTGTATTGTGCTGGATTTGCCAGGTTTGTTCTTTTCTTGGTTTTGGGTTTGGACTTGGTTTGGTTTGGTGTGGTGTTGTTTGGATTCAGTGTCTCACTCTGTAACCAGGGCCAGCCCTAGCCCTGGTGTTACATATGTATTCCAAGCTGATACCAATCTTCCTGACTCAGCCTGAGTGTTAGGACTGCAAGAACGAGCAACTACATCCAGCTTCTGAGGGCTGTGGAAAGGTTCTTTATTTTCCCGCATGTCATTTAGATTAGGTTTGTCGAAGTCATCAAAATATCTTTCTAGGTATTGCCTGATAATGCTATTTATCAGTACATGAAGTTAGGAAAACTCACATTTTTTTTGACATTGTCTTTAGTTCATGAACATGGACCTGGACCACCTCCCTGCTTACTGTGATCTGCTGATGCTCTTACATCAGTGTTTCAAACTTTTCTTCATATGTCATCCTGAATACATTTTATCAGATCTGTATTGAATACTTCAGTTTTCCCACAATAGCTTTCTAAAATTCATATTCCTATTTGTTCTTTCCTATTGTATATGGAAGCAATATATTTTTATGTATTTACCATGGACTCTGCGTCCTTGATATCATCACTAACTAGTTCCCAGCAGTCTTTTGTGGATTTATTTTTGGTGTTCTAAATAAGTAATTATTTGAAAATAAAGGCAGCTTTATTGCTTTCTTTATAATGTATATACTTTTTAATTCTTTTTATTATCTTTTTGCACTCGGCAAGACATCCAGGAAGATGCTGAATAGGAGTATTGAGAAAGGACATTTTTTCCTTATCCCTGACCATAAGGGAAAGCATGAACGCTCACAGATTAATCCTTGAGTTAGTGCTCTGTGTTTTGTATGTTGTCTCTATTCACTTCATTTCTTGTTTCATACAGGTTTCTTTTATCAGAAATTGATACTGAGTTCCACCAAAAGCTCTTCTGCATTTACTAATGTATTCATAGAGTTTTCCTTTTTCTTTGTTTTTTATTTTATTTTGTTTTGTGCTTTGTGGGATGAGTTGCTTTTACTTACTTGCAGACATCAAACTAGCCTTGCATTCCTGTGGCAAAGCCCACCTTGTCATGACTTATCCTTTGTGTGCATTGCTAGATTTGCACACAATTGCATTTTAGACTATTTTGGGTTCAGATACATAGTAGAGTTTGATATTAGTACACAAGAATCATCTTCATGGAAGGAGTCTTGGGAAAATGCTGTTATTTTTTTTCTTTAGTGTTGATAGAACTCTAGGACTGGTATGGGTACATTTTTCTGTGGAAGATTTAAATTATTGATTTATTCACTTAATAGAAATATGGCTGTAATGGAAAAATTAAAAATGCTACAGGATCCCCGGTGGCGGTAGGCAGCAGAAATGCTGTAGATCCCCAAGTGGCAGTAGCAGGTCATGTGGCGGCAGGCAGCGGGCCCTGACAGCAGGAAGTCCCAGGCAGAGACAGCTGCCAGTCCCTGAGCGGTCCCAGGCAGGGAGACATGTGGCGGGTGGGCAAGAGACAGAGACATGGATAGGCACACCATGCAGAGTAAAGTTGGATATTTATTCAGGGGGTTATGGAGGGAGAAGGGTGAAGGGGAGAAGAGCAGAGAGAGAGAGAGAGAGAGAGAGAGAGAGAGAGAGAGAGAGAGAGAGAGAAGCAGGGGAAGGGAAGGGTGGAGAGAGAAGCAGAAGCTGCCTCTCTGAGAGGAAGACGGAAAAAGAGAGAGAGCTCAGGTTGGAAGCTGAAGATCAGCCTGCCTCAGCGAATGGGAGAGGAAGTGGACATGGCTTGTCTCTTAAAGAGACAGTACAATCATTACAATGGCTATTTAGATTGCCCTTTTTTTCTTGAATAAGACTTTATAGTCCATATCTTTTAAGGAGTTATTATTTCATCTCAGTACCACAGTTCTGATTATACAGTTGCTTGTAATTCCTTCTCTTTCTGTTTTGTTTTGTTTTGTGAAACAAGATGTGACTAAACACTGTTTAGTCAGGGCTATCCTAGAACTTACTATGTGATTCAAAGTCAGGTCAAGTTGAAATTCTCCTTTCTCGGACTCCCAAGCTACTGGGACTATAAACTTGATCCACCATGTCAGGCCCATTATTATCTTTCTCACTCTCCATAGGGATGACTTTTCTTTCATCTCTGACGTTAGCATGTGTGTCTATTATCTCCTTTTCTCTCCGATTATGTTTTGTTTGATTGTTGTTAGTTTTGGTGGGTTGTTTTGGAGTCAGGGTGGTCTTAACAGCCTCAAAGATCTAGGATAAGTAATCCTTATGACCAAGACTACCAAGTATCTGGGTCTATAAGCCTCCATGCCTAGTTGCCATTCAACTTCTCTGAAAGTAGCCCTACTGTGTGGGACAATAGTAAACAAGGCAAGTTGGTCTTTAGTAAGGGGTTTAATGTTAATGTCACTAGAGTTTAGGGATGTACTCAGGGATTCACATTCCTCTGGGTGTCCTTATGACTATTCTCTTTGGGTTTATTAACCCAGTGCAGAGCTCATTGTAGAGATTCCATGTCTTGCAGCTGTTTGTGTTGGGGGATAGGAAAAATTACACTTTATGATTTTTCCATGTAAGTTTCTGATTTTTCTGTTTGGCTTCCAGGGATATACCATTTCTTTCTCCCACTGGTCCTCCATTCTCACCAAACTCCTGTTTCTACCTCTTTCCTTGTGATATCTTAAACCAATTTCTTGGGAGTCCTGACCATTATCAACTAGTTTTACCTTAGGAGACTGGAATAGGGATGAATAGCATTCTCAAAGTGGGAAAAGTTTTCAGAGATGGGCGGAGACAAAGTACTCACTCCACACTCCATGGAGCAAAGAAGACTTTTGTTATTGAGAAGATTTCTAATGTGTTTTAAAATACTTAATGTCAAGAGGGACCCAGGAAGGCTGCGGAGGTCATTAGAAAATATAATAAATAAAATAAATTGCTTAATGTGCCCACCTTCAGTCAGAATCTAAGGGTGATTTTTGTTGGGTTTGTACCTTGGAAAACTTGGTGGAGCTCCTAAGGGAAGGTCACCAAGTTCACCACTTTCAGTCTACATTCAGCCTCCAAAAACTCATGAAGCAATTTATTACTTGGATATTTGTCCCCATTTCTATGGACCAGTGACTTCTGATGCAGATCAACAGGTCTCAAGTACTTGAATTCCCTGGATGCACCTGATGCTTTCTTTAGAGTCTACAGTTGCCCACGTGTGGCAATTATTCCTGTGATGTAAGCTTTTGATGTATTAGAAAAAGTAATTGATTTTTTTATTTGTCTGGCCTTTTCTTATTTTAAACATGGCAGTGACATTTCCATACTTGATACTGGAAGTCCCTTTGTGCTATTTTCATACCTCAATGAATCACTATGAGTCACGGGTCCATTTTTGTGCATTTGGGGTTTAACAGCACAATATGACCACGGAAAGGCAAACCCAATGAGCAGCAACAATCCCAAACATCATGAGTCATTGGTAACAAGGGAAGTTTATCCTATAAATGCTTTGCTAGCTGCAAAAAAAAAAAACTGATGAAAATCGCCCGGACCCCTGCTGTCTTCAAGGTGTCATGATGAGAAAGGGATGGCACAAGAACGTAGGAAAAGCAGGGCACATGCGTTTCCCTTTGGGGAAATTTGTTTCTCACAAAGATGCTATTTCTTACCAATTTTTCCTCCAAAACTGCTGAAATATCTGTGGATTGCTTGATTGAAAATCCAGAAAATTGCATTTGGAGAAAGTCCTTACTGAGTGGGTTCTGCAACTTTTACTTTAAAATGTGGCGTCTTGTAAGAGAAGACATGTTCATTTCTCTGTGGATTGGCAATTAGCACTCTTTCACATGCTTGGTGGCCTTCTGTGCATCTTCTTTTAGAGAAATGTCTGTTTATTCAAGCCCTTTGCCTGCTTTTAAGTGGGATTTTTTTTGTAGAGTTTACAACAGTCCTCTTTACTGTTGTTTAATTATGGGAGTTCTTTATATAGTCTGGCTAATATTAGTACTTTGTCTGACAAATGATCTGGAAATATTTCCTCCCCCTCCATTCCACTTTTTTATTAAAAAAGATTGTTTAACAGATTAGAACACACCTTGGTGCAGAATCTCACAATCAGTTATTAGGCCAGACATAAGGAATGAGCAACGCAACTGCCCCAGAGGAAATGTTGCTGGAGAAGTCAGCTTCCAGAATGGTTGACAAAATCCTTAGCTAAGTGAAATACTTTAAGGAAATTCTATGCAGATGTATTCTTAGAAAACCCATGCAGATTAAAGAAAGTTATGGTAAGCATTTCAGGATTTAATTTAGCATAGTTATTTTATAGATGCCATTAATTATAAATTGATTTTTCATCTGAATGCTCAGCACAATACTTTAAAGTCTCATGAGAGCTCAGGATACGACTTTCATGTTGAGCACCTCAGACCCCACAGGAAACTGGTTTTTCTTGCTCTCACTTTATCCCATCAAACAAACAAACAACACCCCACTGTTTCACAAAACACCCCACTCTTCTAGAAAAGCTCTTACATAGTCCCACCAGAGTTTTCAGAGTGGTATTTTTGTAATATCAAATGTTGAAAATAACCAAAGTAGACAGCTCATAGTAGGAGAGAGCCTGCCACTGATGTTCCACCAACCAGACACAGTACTATAGCACAAACTAATTCCTAGTCATTGAGCATTACACTGGTAGATTCGTGCATCTCTTGACCCTCATCAGAGATGCTTCTGTTTTCCGTAGAAGGTAATGAATGCAGAGACCTACAATGGTCAAGGGGCAGAGATTGAAAGACTAGGTGTAGAATATGTAGCCCTAAACAAGAGGTTTCTAGCACACTTACCCTTCCAAAAGATTAGAGATCATTGAAGAAGAAGGAACAGAAAGTGTAAGTGACAAAGGAGAGGGTGACAACAAGGAAGCAGTGTCTTTTGGACACAACAGATAAGCTGACATCTGGACGCACAGTGTTTGTGACAGCAAGCACAAGACCTGTGTAAGCTCAAGTCAGACCAGATCCCAATATGGAGAGGGAGATGGAACATGAAATCCCTCCCCTAAACTAAGATGAGCATAAAATCCCTCCCCTAGCCTAACAGCGATTGGTAACTAATAGCAGCTGAGAGACAGAGAGTTAGTTTTCTTTAAGAGATATCCCCAGCAAGTCAACCACACTCCAAAGTAAGGATATCCCTGGCAAATCAACCTCATTCCAACAGAAGGTCACACATCCAGGAACATATGGGCAGCACAAACTGGTCTCAACAGGTATAAAAAGAGAAGAAAAAAAAAGAAACAAAGTTGGGTGAGTAGAAAAGAAAGAGTAGATTTTGGTAGGAGTTGGGAAAGGGGATGATTTTTAAAAATTGTATTGAGTCCTCAAAGAACTAATTTAAAAACAGTTTTTAAGACCAGGGAGAAATGATGTAATTACGTAATTATCTCAAAAAATTAAAAATCATTTAAATAAGTAAATAAACAAATAAAAGGACTAAAGTAACCACTACATGAAGTATAAGTTCAAGCCCCATACCCTACAGTGTGAAAAAATGGATGTAAATTCAATCAAGTTGTGAACTCTAAAATGCACATTATTGCGCAACAAAAATATAAAGTAGAAAAATGCATATTGCATATTAGTTACTCAACATTTTGAAATATGTTGAGCAAAATACCATTGTATATAATTTTTAGTTTATTTTTATTTTACTTATGTGTATGTGTGTGCATCTGTGCATGAGTATATAAGTGTAGGTGCCTGCAAAAGCCAGAAGAGGGTGCTAGATCCCTTGGAGTTGAAGTTATAGGTGGTTGTAAGCCACACCTAGTGTGGGTGCTGGGAGCCAAACCCAAGTCCTCTGCAAGATCATCAAGTACTCTTAACCACTGCACCATCTCGCCAGTCCCAACATTTCATATTACTTATTGTCATATGCCAAAAGATGTAAATATAAAACCATTGATTGGAATTGCTGTATTTTGGATCTAGAATGTCTTCCAAAGGTCTTTGTGTTAAAGGCTTAGTCCCCAGGAGGACGCTTGTAGGAGGTGGGCCGTAAGGAGATGCACAAGTGTTTGAAAGGAATTAGAGGATCCTGAACAGTTCTTTGTTCTCTTTTGCTTCGGAGCTAATGCTTTTCCACATACCCCCACGTGGAAGATGCACATCCTTCCCAATTGACCACAGACTGGACCCTCCCAAATCATGAGCCCAAATAAATCTGTTTTCTTTTGTAAACAGCTTAGCTCAGGTGTTTTGTTATAGCAACATAAAACTGTCAGGAATGGTACCAATTTCAAGAAAAGAGGCCATCTCTGGCTAGAGAAGGGCAAGGAAAGGATGAAAGCAGGGAAGAGGGGAGGGAATAAACATCACCCCTAAACCGCATGACGTAAGCTAGGCAATAAGAACACACTCAGTATAGCACACCTTAATTATTTTAAGGTAAGGCATTTTAAAAAGACAAAGACAAGGAAGTGTACAGTTTCTGAGTCCAGAGACAACTGGTTTAGGAAAGTGTTTCTATTACCCACAGCTCTCAAGCCATGGTGTTCCTACATGTTATTTTGCTTCCTGTAAAATGGTGGCAGAAATAGACCCTGGGAGGCAGGGATGACAGGATTCATTTAAAGACCTTAGCATATCTTCTGTGTGTCCAAGGAGAATGCTTCTGTTGAAACATACTGCATATAGTCTTCAGCTTCTTTCACAAAGTATTGCCCTGTCATCTGTCTGATCAGTTGTCAATGTGAGTGTGTGTCAAGGTGTGTGTTTCCTCATGGAATCAGGGAGATGTGCTCTAGTTATTTCAGATGGCTCTGATGTCCATATCTTACTAAAATCGCCTTTTTGAGACTAGGCATTCACAGAGGACTACCCAAAGGAATGCTATCCATCTATTCTCTGATAATTATAAGTTTTACCACTGGGTCAAGCCACACCATTGGACTGCTGTGCATCTGAATGGCCTCATTCTGGATGTTGTTGTATTTACTTGACAGAATTGAACGTGGCTGTTCTGTATTGGCTTACACTGAGGAATACTGAAAGAAACAACTGAGCAAACTCAGCTTTTGAATTTATTACTGGAACAGAGTCTAAGATGCTGTTCTCTGAATCAGAAAGTGTTTTGGTTTTGGTTTTTGTTTGTTTGTTTTTTTTTTATGAAGACCCAAGAGAGACATTTTTCTCAGCTCAGCAAGATGGAAACTTTAAACAACTGGGTTGTCTTTGCAGTGGACAACTGAGCACATATCCCTACCTACCATAGTCTCCAGAGAATGCACAGTTTGTTCTGTGCCCGGCTCCAGTGGCTCTATAAAATAATTTGGCCCATGTTCCTAAGAGGCAGGTCTATGACTCCTGAAATGCTTTCCTCCCTGTGCCATCTCCTCTGTCTAATGCTTTCAAAGATTCATTTCCCACATAACTTTAAAACCTGCCTCAAATCTTTTATGAAAGAAAATGTGAAAATGGGGTGGGGAGCATGAGGATAGAACAAAAACAAGTATGGCATAATAAGAGTTAAGTCAATAAAACTAGGCCTTGTTTCCTTTTTACTTCCAGAAGCACCTTGCTTTCAACCTTATAAATAGCACATCTCTAGTCAACTTGTTACAATGAAAAAAAATTTAAATATCTCAGCCTGAAACCACTGTATGTACTGCTTGTTCATGGTCTTAAGCCTGAGCTGCAAATGAGAAAAATTCAATGAACCAGTGAAAAGTAAAAGTGAATACTTTGATACTCTGATTAATAATCCACGATTTCCCAAAAGGAACATCCTGGTCACTATTCAATCCCACTCAAATGTCATCTGCCTTATTTTTGCAAATCCGAGATTTTAATTAAATATTTCCCCATCTACAATCACTCACAATTTGTCTTATGATAATGTATCTTGAAATATAAACACAAAGATAGACCAGAGAGAAAGAAAGATCTGGAATCAGGGAAAACTATACTTACGTATATTTAAAATGAGTAAAAATATTTAACGGACATATTAAGATTATACTTATCAATAAGCTTATGCTAAGAAATAAACATATGTTCAATAAATATTTTGACTCATTTTTTAGAATTTCATGCATATACACAATGCAATTTGATCACATCCATCTCATTCCCCTCTAACTTCCTTGCAAACCTCACTTCTATGTCTGCTTGAGTCCTTTGTCCTAGACCCACTTGATCTAACTCTCCGATGAGTTCAGGGCTATCCATAGGAGAAGTATGGGCATCTTTCCAGGGTCCCTCTCCCTAAAGAACACTGACTATCTTCACCCCTTAAATATTTTTAAGTATTATGTTAGATTTCTGTTATTATAACAAATACCTGAGATCATCAATTTATAAATAGAAAGTCTCCCAGTTTTGAAGGTTTTAGTCCATGACCAGCTGAGCCTGGTGCCCTGGACCTATGATTAGTACACAGCAGGAGTACATAGCAGTACAAAATTACTCCAGAGCAAAATATGGAAACAGCACAGAGAACACAACTCCTTTCAAGGCCATGTTCCCAGTGACCTAAAGACCTCACTAGGACAAACCTTCTAACGGTCTCATCACCTCCCAACAGCAGTCCCAGGAAACAAACCTCCAACACACAGACATTTCAGATTCAACACGGGGGGCATTTCAGATCCCAACTGTAGCCAGTTGGTAAGTAAAAGTATTCTGCTTTGACTATTTCTTTGTGTTAAAACTGTTTGCATGGACTAATATATACAAGTGTCAAACCCCTTATGTTGAGTGGAAGAAGACAGACTCAAAGCATGCTTCTGGTTCTTGGAAAAGCAGAACTCTCAGAAGAGAAAACACACTCTCTGTGGATGAAGGGAAAAGATAAGCTACAAAATGCCACACCAAATCGATAGGGGACAAGACTCTTCTAAGCCTTGAACGTATGGCAGTTCTATTTGTCAAAGAACAAGTGCAGATTTTACATTTCAGAATTAATATACATGTTAAAAAATACTAGGAAAAGGGAAGATTCATCCAGCGCTTGCCGAAAATATGGAGGCTCCCCATCTTCTCTTAGCTAGTGAGTGAACCTACTTCTAAGGCAGGATGATGGGAGGAGGCTTGGGCACACAGTGCTGCAGCTTGCCCAAAATAGATGGTACCAACCAACCCAACACTATGTTTTACTATAAGTCAGGCAGACCCTCATAAAGGACCTTCAACAGCATGCATGTGGCTAAAGGTCTTTTGGAATTGACATGAGATAAAACCCATTTGATAAGTGAGACCCAGGTCAACTCAAACAGGCACTATATTTGTTTAGTTGCCCTGGTCTCAGTGTAGACAGTGCCAACACAGGTTGCCTCACCTTCCACAAGTTTTGTTTTATTTATCCCAGTGCAATGCATGTAAAGTAGGGAATGTGTAAGTACCAATATAAGCTCTTGCTTCGCAAACTACTTCTAGTTAACTTTTTCCAGAGAGTATATTTTAAGCCATATAAGTAGACAAATACATGACCTCAGGATGTAACCATGGTTGAAGAGATGACGGCAATTAGGGACACAGGGAAACCAGAGTGGGATAACAGAACAGGAAATTGGGGACCAGAAGAGCTGGTTTGCTATTCTCTAGAACTCCGAATCACTGTGTGTGGAGAACATGATGGACAGGAAAGATTAAAGGCATAGCTTCCAACAGATCTCATTTCCTGTGGACTCTGTGCTGGGCATAGGATATCGAGCAAAAGGAGGAAACTGCCTGGCCCTGTGAATCATAATCCACTAGAAAAAACAGACATTAAATAAACACACACACACACACACACAAACACATAGACACAAACAAATATCTGAGATGAACTCAGGGGATTCCCAGTGAATCCCGTTGAAAGAAGTGGCGTTCGTTCAGAATGTCAGTGAAAATGAGGAATTGGCCAGTTGCAGAAGATGAGCCCCATGCCCAGCCCTTGGAATGGGAGGACTATCCAGCCTCAGTCCTCTGAAAAGTCACCTATGTTGTAGGAAAAGAACGTCCTTAAAACAGGGTGACTTAAGTTGAAGCAAAGGCCTTGGCAGGGCCAGGTCACACAGCCCAAATACCCCACTATCCACTCTGAAGATTTTAAATACACTCTAGGAACACTGGAAAGGTATGAAGTCGAGTCAAATCATCACTGATCTTCTAAGTCAACAGGCATGCTGAAGCAGTGAGGAGAGAGAGAAAGAGAGAGAGAGAGTCAGTCCAACGTAGTCTCTAAAATTAAACAAAATCCGAGATTTACATTATGAAATTCATGCCATTCTGTGCCTCTTCGCAGTACCTGAGCCTGTCCCCTCTTCTGAAACAAAGGCTCCTAAAGTTTATCAGCCACATCTTATGAACTTTTTTATGCCCGGTATTTGGGGCACAGTAGGTACTCAGGATGTATTCGATGAATTTGAAATGAATTGTGCACGATACCTAAGCATGCAAAAAAGAGAATCTTAAAGGCGATGTCATACATGAATTCTGTCCTGTCTAAAAGTTGCTTGATCTCTAAAGCTGGGAGCCAGCATCTCTGAGATGTGCAAAGCTACAGATGTGTCTGCCTAAAGAGACCTTTACGGATATTGTGAATATATGCTGATTGGATGGAATACTGAGAATCGTCTCTCATGGCTACAGCAGTGTGAAGCTCAACAAAAGATAACACTTTTTTTTTCTAGTTCCTTAAAAAAACAAGACAAACACAGCAACTACAGGAGATCAGCCAACTAGTAACAGAATTTTCCTTCAGTGGATCAGGAAGTAGAATGACAAGCCAAGAGCAGAGACTAAATTGAGCTAGAAACTGTGTGTAGCAGGTGGCAGCATCTTACAGGGAATCTGAAGAGCTCAGAGACAAGGAGCCCTGACATAGAGGTCAACAACAGAGAGGGGTTACAATAAGGTAACTGCTATAGACGGAATTATTCCCCCCCTCGGAAAATTCGTAATTTGAAGTTGAAACCCTGCATATTTCAGAATGAGACCTTATTTGGAGACAGGGTCTTCACAAAGGTACTAAAGTTAAAATGGGGTCATTAGAATGGATTTTAGCCCAACATAACTCATGTCCTTTCAAAAAGGGGATGTTTGACACAAGATCTATACAGAAGGAAGATGTCATGTGAAGACACATGAAAATCAAAGACAAAGGCCTGGAGCAGAGTCTCTTAGCCCTCAGAAGGAAACCAATCCACAACAGGTATTGGCTTGAATTGGTCACAGACTTCTCGTATCTGGAACTTGAACATAAACCACTCACTTTGTTATGTTTTGTTTGGCATGCAGGCCAGCAAGCAAATAGAAGCAGCCTGAACAACAATAACAAAATCGCATTTGCCAGAGATTAAAAGTAAATAAAGGGAAAGACTAATTCAGTTTGGAAGAAAGAGAGAAAAGAGGTGTCTTCGGGCTCATATTTGTATGAAGTAGGTTATCTTGATAACAATCTGTTCATCAAGAACTTCCTAAGGTTGAGCCCAGGGATGGTTGTGTTTACTATTAATAAATGCTAGCTCTTAACTCACACTGCCCATAGCCCATGTATTCCACATAAACCATCTCACGTGAGTCATACAAAATACATTTAAATACTTTAATGATAAGAATAAGAGAGCCAGGGACTGTAGAGATTGATCAGAAAAAAGATAAAACATACACCCCAGGAAGAGACCCTAATTCAAAAGAGTAGATAGGAATACCAGAGGGTATGGGACATCCTCCTCTGTCTTCCTTGTATGCATATGTGGGTGCAATCTACACTCAGAGAGACACATCTACAAATAGATAGATGATAAGATGATAGATAGATAGGTAGACAGATAGACAGACAGACAGACAGACAGACAGACAGACAGATAGATAGATAGATAGATCCTTTCTTAAAGAAGAAGATGTTTGGATGTCAGGGATGTGTGGATACTTGCCTTAGGTCAGAGGTCACTGATAAGAAGTGGAGCCAGTAGGGGCTCACAGAGACTGAACTAACAACCAGGGAGCCTGTATGGGACTGCCCTAGGCATTCTGCATATATGTTATAGTTGTGTAGCTTGGTCCTCTTGTGAGACTTAACAGTGGGAGCAGGGGCTGTCTCCAACTCTTTTACAGGCTTTTGGGACCCTACTCCTCATGTTGGGTCACCTTGCCCAACCTTATTACATAGGAGGTGCTTAGTCTTACTACAACTTGATATACCATGTTTTATTGATACTCATGAGAGACCTGTCCTTTCCTAAACAGAAATGGAGGAGGAGTGGATTGGGAGGTGAGAACAGAGGAGGGAATAGAGAGAAGGGCTGGAAAGAGAGGAGGGAGGGGAACCTGTGACTGGGTGTAAAATAAATAAATAAATTCATTTTTAAAAAAGTTGAGTCAGGATTAAAAACTCCATCATCTCCCCTCCCATCCTGCCCCTCCTCCAGTTTCTGATAATCTGCATACAGGGAAATCCTGATGTCAGCAAAGTACACCGAAAATCTCTCTTAAGCATCAGAGAGTCATGTAAATTGGAAAGGATGGAAATTAAAATCTCATCCTCAGGCTCAAGAGCAACGTGCTATGAGAGCTAAAGTTGATGTTGTCTTCTGCTGCTTCTGCCCCCACTTCCTCCTCCTCCTTCTCTTTGTCATCCCTGAGTCTTTTGCCTGCCAATTGCAGAGCCAGAAATAATCCCCATGTTACTACTTCACTGTGCTCTGCATAGTAAGCTGAATTACATGGGAAAATCCCCCCCATTTATATGTGAAGATTTGCAGGGAGAACACAGAAAATGGTGACCAATGGGGTAGAATAAAGAATGAAAATAACTGAACTGGAGCAAGCTGCCACAGCCTACCAACCACCAGATGGCTGGCAAGTCCATTAACAACACTGAACTTCAGGGTTGAATTTTAACCAACATGACTACATCATGAGTCTATCTATAAATTTATATTTTAAAGTATGAGTTGGCTTTTATATTTTAAAGCAGTGGTTCTTAAACTGTGGATTTTAACCCCTTTTGAAGGTCAAACAACCCTTTCACAGGGGTTGCCTAAGACCTTTGGGAAACACAGATATTTACATTATGATTCATAACAGTATGGTATGATTCATAAGCTATGAAGTAGCCATGAAAATACTTTTATCATTGGAGGGCACCACAACAGGAGCACTGTATTAAAGGGTTGCAGCATTAGGAAGGTTGAGAACCACTGTTTTAAAGTATAAATGAGGAGGCCTGAGGTGGAAAGCTCCATGGGAGCAGGACTGAGCTGGCAACCTAGGCCAGAGTGGGCCTGAGAAGGCAAGCTCCATGGGAGGAGGAGTGGATCCACACCAGAGACAATTGTGGAGGCAGGACTGAGCCAGCGACCTGGGCTAGAGCAAGCCTGGGATGGCAAACTCCACAGAAGCAGGACTGAGCCAGCAAACTCCACAGGAGCAGGTACAGGGGAGCAAATGCTGAGGGAGCAGGCCGGCGCCAGAGACCTCTGTGGGTCAAGGCATGAGTCTGAGACCTACAAGAGTGTAGGCAGGAACCAGAGACCTCTGCGGGTCCAAACATGAGTCTGGAGAAAGTAGGAAGTATACTTGAATGCATTGGCACAGGAGACTACTTCCTAAATATAACCCCAGCAGCACAGACACAGAGAAACAATTCAATTAATAAATAGGACCTCCTGAAACTGAAAAGCTTCTGTAAAGAAAAAACACATTCAACAGACAAAATGGCAGCCTACAGAATGGGAAAAGATCTTCACCAATCCCACATCAGACAGAGGTCTGATCTCCAAAATATACAAAGAACTCAAAAATTGGTCATCCAAAGAACAAATAACCCAATTAAAAAAATGGAGTACAGACCTAAACAGAGAATTCTCAACAGAGAATCTAAAATGGCTGAAAGGCACTTAAGGAAATGCTCAACATCCTTAGCCATCAGAGAAATGCAAATCAAAACAACTCTGAGATTCTATCTTATAGCTGTAAGAATGGCCAAAATAAAAAACACTGATGACAACTTATGCTGGAGAGGTTGTAGGGTAAAGTGAACACTCCTGCATTTGCTGGTGGGAGTTTAAGCTGGTACAGCCCCTTTGGATATCAGTATGGAGATTTCTCAGAAAACTAAGAAACAACTTTCCTCAAGACCCCGCAATACCACTTTTGGATATATACCCAAAGGATGCTCAATCATACCACAAAGACATGTGCTCAACTATGTTCATAGCAGCATTGTTTGTCATAGCCAGAACCTGGAAACAACCTAAATGCCCTTTGACCAAAAAACTGGATAAGGAAAATGTGGTACATTTATACAATGGAGTACTACACAGCAGAGAAAAATAATGACATCTTGAAATTTGCAGGCAAATGCATGGAGCTAGAAACCATCATATTGAGTGAGGTAACCCAGACTCCAAAAAACAATTATCATATTTACTCACTCATTAGTGGTTTTTAAACATAAAGCAATGAAAACCAGCCTACAAATCACAATCCCAGAGTACCTTGACAACAAGGAGTCCTCTAAGAGAGACATACATGGATCTAATCTACATGGGAAGTAGTAAAAGACAAGATCTCCTGAGTAAATTGGGAGCATGGGGACCATAGGAGAAGGTTGAAGGGGAGTGGAGAGGCAGGGAGGGAGCAGAGATAAATGCACATCTCAACAAAATCAATTAAAAAAAAGAAAATTCAGGGTTAAAAAAATAAAGTATAAATGAGTGTACTTTTGTGTTTCAGCTCTAACATCAAAAATACACATTAGTGTGTTGGCTCACATCTCAGCACTAGGAAGGCAGAGACAGGTAGATCTCTGTGAACTTGTGGCCAGCCTGGTCTATAAAGCAAGTTCCAGGAACCCTGCCTCAAGAAAAAGAAATAAAAGAGCTTAGAAATGGTCATCCATCCTTGCAAAAATAAAGGATGAATAATTTAAGGACATTTCCTAGAGACTGCACTGAGAACTGCAACTTTAGAATAGTAAGTGACAGGGTCACCCACAAAGTCAGAGCTTAGACCTGCTTACCTGGAGCAGAGGTCTGGGGAGCCTAAACTAGTCCAGACATTTAAGACATTTAAACAGTCACTTGCATGAATTGCCAGAGGGTGCAGAGTAACTTGGAAGCAAGAAAATTCTGAGAATTCACCAAGGCTCAGAAAACATTACTGAAAAAGCATAGAAATATATTGAGTCAGATGAAGAGAGAGGGAGAGAGTTGTGTAGTGTAGAATGCTGAGTTTCTGGGAATGGTATGGTTGCTATATTCTTGAACTGAAAGCAACTATAACCATCTACACAGGATTGATCCTATCAACACCTATAGCAAGGGAAGGAGACCCTAGGTCCCCACCACATCCTAGGGATATAGATGCATCTAATGGTTGGTGAGGGAGGGAGTCCAGCTACCAATTAAGTGCCTGTAAACAACCTCTCTCATGGTCCTGTCAACAACCCTAATGAAACTCATTGGGTCTCAAGAGATGTTGACAGTGACTGCAATACATTACACACATGCTTGAAAATGTCATAACAAACCCACTATCATACAGAATTAATGCATGTTAGCAAAAATGTTTCCAAGAATCTTCCAGGAATTTCTAGAGAAAGGAGCACAACCTCCCAGTTTTATCTGTAAGAACTTCTCCAGGTTCTCAGAGTGAAAAGTGAAAATGAGCCTTCCTGGCCCTGCCATTGTGCCGAGAAGAGCTCTGGGAAACACCCATAGCAATCCTATAACAGAAGCCACAGGACAAAGAGTATGTCAGAGCGCTAAGCCCATCTCTCCACAGGAAAGGGCATATCTCCAATTGCATGCCCTATGCTATTCCTCTATCACCCAAAAGGGAAATAAGAAACTCTGAAAACACCCATTGAGGTCACAGCCCAGGGACAAGGGCCCTGGACACTAAAGGTTTTAGTGAGAGGTCATCTAAAGCTTCCCTGCTCACCAGCTTTGTTTCATCCCCATAACTCAGTAAGCTAATACTGTTCCACAGCTGTCAGTGCTGTAAGACTAGACTCTTATTTCAGGAGTAGTCTGTAGAGAAGCAGAGATGGTATGTGACCCAAACAAGGGCACTAAAGGAATTGAAACACAAAACTTCATTTATTATTAATTCTATTCTCTGAAACCTAGGATCCCATCCCTCTACTTGTAAAGCACTGAGGATAGTAAACTTCCTCCTCTCAAGTCCTCAGGTAAAACATCTTTCCATTTAAGTCTTACTGTATAATGTCCAATCAGTCTTCATGCTCTTGATTTCCTTGTGTTGCTCTTTGCTCTTATTCTGTAGCTTACTGCACATACACCTTAATCGTTTCTTTTCAGGTTCTTAAAGATCTCTACATAGTTCTTATTGGGAGTAATGCTGCATATTTAAATATGTGTGTATGGGGGAGTGAGAATATACCTGATGAGTCCAGAGAGGGTACCTGATCCCCTGGAGCTACAGATAGTTGTGAGCCACCAAGGATAGATGCTGGGCCCCCAACTCTGGTCCTCTGGAAGAACAGCAAACCATGTCCAGCCCCCCACTTTCTGGAATTTGGTAGGATATCTGTGACTACAGAATCTATGTGTCATTGTGAGGGAGTAGGCTGCCCCACAGTCATTATTTTTCCATAAAACACATCTCCCCTCAAATCACACAGGTGGGTTGAGGTCTAGATCTAGATCTCAAGCTGCTGTATGGCATCCACTCTCACAATATGTTGTAATGAGTAACTGATTCATCTCCCTCCTCGAATTTCTTCTGGCATTATTAGTAAGGGATGTTTTGGCTTCAAAAGTTAGAACCCCGCTGTGATGATTAACCTTAGCTATCAACTTGATTGGATTGACTGATTGATCAAAGACCAGTAAAGCCCAGCTCTGGGTGCGGTGGCATTTCCAGAGACACTTACATCCTGAATGATCTGACTTAGGGAATGGATTAACCCTCTGGAGGATTCATATGACATAATATGATGAAGCTATTAAGAAATGGCTAAAGGTGAGAGAGGCCTAATTGGAGAAAACTCATCGGGCATGTTCTTAACTGCAATATCTTACTATTGTGTCTTTCCACTTCCTGTGTCCCAGGAAATGAAGAATAACCTCCACCACGCGTTCCAACCACTGCGGCCTGCACAAGCATCTGGGGCTAAGCCACCATGGACTGAACCCTCCCTCTGAAATCAAAGTAAATCTTTCCTCCCTTAGGATCTTCTGGAGGCAAAAGTAACTAAAGGGTAAGCGTGACAAGACCCAACCAAATATCTCATAAGCATAGCAATTAAGTCACAACTTTACTCCCACCTGTTGCCCACTGTGACCACTGCCCTCAACAAGGCTTCATCGGACCTGGCCATCTTCCCTACGAGTGAAGCATCTACATGCTGAGGCTCAGTCTTCCCAGTCTTCCCATGAGGCCAGCACCTGTGCTGAGGCATCATCCCTGACCATTGTGTTGTGCCACCAATCCACTCAGATGGAAGTTACACAGATACAACTCACAAACAAACAACCTAGAGTGCAGACTAGGACATATGTATTGCCCTTGGTGGTGGTGGTGTTTGCTTGGATGTTCAGTATGTATATTTTCATTCTATTATTTTACATTTATCATGTCTTTTTCCTAACATGTTAGTGGTTTAAGTTTCTTTTCTAGCAAGTTATTTTTATACCTACATCCAATGTTCTACATTGTTAAGTGGCAGTGTTTTAACCTCTGTATTACCAGGAAAGGCCTTCATTACCATCCCTCACTTTAATACACCTATTTTTTAAAAAACATGCTTTCTACATTTATGCATGTAAAATAGTCTTCCTGCCACCTCTTACACCTTCAACCCATTTCCTGATGTGGGATTTCCCTCTATATGCTGTGATTACCATTAATGAATAAAGAAACTGCTTTGGACCTATAGCAGGGCAAAACTTAGTTAGGCAGGGAAAACTAAACTGAATACTGGGAGAAAGAAGGGCGGAGTCACAGAGAAGCCATGTAGCCCCACCTGAGACAGACGCTGGAACTTTAGCTGGTAAGCCACAGCCTCATGGCCATACACAGATTAATAGAAATGAGTTAAATTAATGTGTAAGAGTTAGCCAATAAGAAGCTAGAGCTAATGGGCCAAGCAGTGATTTAAATAATAGAGTTTCTGTGTGATTATTTTGGTTTCTGGGCAGCCAGGAAACAAACAAGTGGCCTCCTCCAACAATTTCCTTCCTTCTCATTCTTACTATACCACTCTCTCCTCCTTTCTCCATTCTTGCTTCAATACTGATACCTTTGCCTTTTAAAAATATTCTTTGAACCACACTTCTTCTCCAACCACACACAGATGGCATTGTCTCTGAACCATAACAGGGGCAAAAGGGTCCTCTACAGGTAGGGAAAAACACAGGAATGCTGATAAATAAGGGAAGGGAGTACTACTGTGTCTTCTGCCTAAATAGCTGCAGCAAATTAATTCCTAGTGAAGCCATCTCTCTAGGAGGTCTCACAGGGTAAAAAGCAAGCTAACAAATAAGAATTTTTTTAAGTAACAATAAGTTACAACTAAGAGACACACTCATTGCAGCAGATAGCATAAACTGTAGCAAAGAGACACAAAGTTATGAGTCTATGACCCACTGTAGTTCATTCCCAACTCCCCAGCTCCCCTTCACCCAAGATAGGTGAAGGACCTCAGAAAAAAATTCAGATTCTTGCTTTTAAAAAGAATCAATGACCATATAACAAACTCAAATAAAACTATGCAAACTAAGGGGTTCTATTCAAGCCTTCAACAAGATGTCTCCAAAATGGAAAAAAAAAAAGTCGGTACATTGAGGAGAAAGCCCAAAATATGGAAGAAAATTCACCAAGAAAATTGAAACACTGAAAACAAACAGAACAAACAGAAGTTCTTGAAATCACAAAAACAACTGGTCGAATAAAACCTACATTAGAAAGCATCCCCAGCAGACAAGCCCATGAAGAAAGAATGAGTTTGATGAAGAACAAAGCTGAAAAAATAACACACTCAAACAAACATAAAAGGAAAAAAATATTGAATACAACCAATACCTCCAAGAAGTCTGAGATACAACCAAAAGACCAAACTTGAGAATCCAGGATAGAAGAAAACTGAGATAAAATTAAAAGGAACAAAAAACTCTTTAATGAAATTGTAGCCTCAAACTTCCCAAACCCAAAGCAAGAAACCAGCATCCAAACACAAGAAACATTTAGAACTCTGCCTAGGCATGAGTAGAGAAGAATCTGTACCCAACACATCATTGTCATGTTCCCTCCATCGCAAGAAATAAATAAATAAAAATATGCTCTGATTGGCTGGATCATATTCACTAGCCCAGCCCTTGAACCAAGAGTGAAATTTTTCCAAACCCAGGTGGAAGCAAAACACGAAGGGAGTATTCCTCGAGGGGAGACTAACCTGAGGTAATGAAAATAAGGAGGAACAGACACTATGCCAACTGCCACCAGCAAAGACCAGTGCAACTGGTTCCCTTGAGAGTGGGAACCTCTTCTTTATTGCCCTGTACCTTCATCTCTTGACATGCAGTGTGGCCACACGTGGCTTAACAACACAGCCACATTCTGAAAAATGCATCAGTAATTAATTTTAGCGTTGTATGAACACAAATATAGAGGGTACAAGACAATCGCTCAATGTGGCTTTTTCTTGTAGTTGAGAGACACTAGTGCACAACACAGCATAGTATTTTAGTGCCAGACACTAGTGCACAACACAGCATAGTATTTTAGTGCCAGACACTAGTGCACAACACAGCATAGTATTTTACTGCCAGACACTAATGCACAACACAGCATAGTATTTTAGTGCCAGACACTAGTGCACAACACAGCATAATATTTTAGTGCCAGACACTAGTGCACAACACAGCATAGTATTTTACTGCCAGTTCTCTTTAAATTAGAAGTAGTATACTCTAAAAATAATAACAAAATGAAGTAATAAGAACATAGTAAGTAAATACAGAAAACAGTAAAATAATGTATTGTTAACTTGTTATCAGTACCAAGTGTATGCATTGTGCTTTTCTCTGATTGACAATGCAGGACAGTTTTCACCAGCATCACCACAAACACATCGGGAATACTTTGTGCTTTGGCATTGAAATGGCTACAAAATCACTGGGTGATGAGAATTCTCAGCTCCGTTATAATAGCATGGGACTGATGTTGTCTATGTAGCCTGTCATTGGTTAAAAGGTTGCTATTTAGTGTGATTATCATAGCAAGAATGCAGAAGGGAGTTCAGTTTAATAAGTTACTCATTTGAACAAATTACTACAGTCGGAGTTATTATAATCACTCACTGATACCTTGTACCCTAATTAATGCATGATGTCTTCAGATGACAGGTGTGTGGTACTGGCCAATAAGACCTAATGCCCATGGCTCCCTGAATGCAAATGATGCTGCTGTGTGCCATGTGGACCTCTGGAACAGATCCAAAGTTCTTCTTCTCCTTCTCCTTCTTCTTCTTTCTTTTCTGTGATACAGCTCTCAGCTCCAAATACGGCCACTGGTAAAGCGTTGTCATCTTTTTAATTAGATATCCCCGGAGATCAGACCTGGGATGCTGCAGGAAGACAAAGCTAACAAGAAGGAAATGGAAATGTCACCCTCATTAACACAGTCACTCACAGGAAGAAGGGCCAACCCAGGGTCCTGCTGAGTGTCAGAGGCCAGGATCCTGCTAGGAGCCTGAAATGAGTGTCAGAGAGAACAGCTGCAGAGCCTGGGGTGCTTGCTGAACTGAGAAGTAAGGCGGAGGGGGCTTCTGGGGGCAGACTCCAGTCCTGCCTCACTCCACGGTCCCCTGGGGGATTCTAAGGACTTTCTTGCAAGGTGGTTGTGAAATGTGCATGTTGTGGTTATTGCTTATTTATTTCCTATTTGTATTAATGTGCCCTTATCATATGCAACTTCTAACCATGATAGACAGGGTCTTCCAACCAAGCAAGGGAGCAGATGAAGGTGCTTTCTAAAATGTACTTCTCTTCTGTCCTTCAAAGCCCTGCCAACTCTCTCTACTTCTCCCTGTCTCTGTCTCTCTCTCTACACACACTCATATGTGTACACACACACACACACACACACACACACACACACACACACACACAGACACGCACACACACTCTGCAAAAGGAGAGTCTAAATGCATATTCTTCGTGGATCCTCATATTGCTCCATTAGGAAAACAAAAGAAATAGACTAGCCTGGCCAGAATGCTGACAAGATGTCACCTACACCGAGGAAGCCATGAGTCGCAGCAGGAAGGGGCAGCAGACTTTGCTGAAGTTCTGAGTTTAAGTCACATGCTGGGAACTTGGGCACAGTCGTCCACCTAGCCCTTCATTTTCCTTACTTGTTAAAAATAAAAACAAGAGCCGGGCGGTGGTGGCGCACGCCTTTAATCCCAGCACTTGGGAGGCAGAGGCAGGCGGATCTCTGTGAGTTCGAGACCAGCCTGGTCTACAGAGCTAGTTCCAGGACAGGCTCCAAAGCTACAGAGAAACCCTGTCTCGAAAAACCAAAAATAAAAAATTAAAAAATAAAAAAAATAAAAACAAACACATAACAGAGTCTATTAGTGATGAGGTCTCTGCCCCGGTATTAATTAAAAAATTAATAAGAAGCAATAATGCTGTGACAGCATGCACAGAACTGCGCAAGCCCAAGCCAAATTAAATCCCAGCATGGAGAGAGAAGCTGGGCATGCAGTCCTATCCCTAGCTGAGAAGCTGTTAGCAATCACTAGCTGTTGAGATAGGGAGAGAGAATTTTCACTAAGAGTGTAGCCCCTGGTAAACTGACCACTCTCCATGGGAAGGCTATGCATCAAAGAATCTGGGGCAACACAAACTGGTATTGAAGGGAAAAAAAAAGACACAAAATTGAGTGGATAGAAAAATGGGATGGATCTAGGAGAGGCTGAGTAAATACGCTCAAAACAGATTGAACAAAATTCTCAAAGAGAGAGCAAAATTTTTTTTAAAAAAATTAAAACAAAAATAGTAGAAGATAAAAGAAACAAAAGCCCTTGCCAACAGGAACCTGTGTGCTGAGTTCTCATGCTGCAACTCTGACTAAGTAGAAGATAAGAGACACTGAAGACAGATAAAATTGAAAAGTGTGGAATGGCAGGAACCAAAGCAGACCCAGAAAGATGTCCAAAGAGCTCAGGCATAAGAGAACATTCTGAGACTAGCAGCAGTTTGGTGGCTGGGTAGGAGCTCTGGCATGTCATTCACGGCTTCGCTGTCTCAACTCCATCTTTACCTCTTCTTCCCAGTCCTTCACCAAAACATCTTCATGTGTAGTTTCCCATAGCAGGGCTGTCTTGCCAGGACCCTCCACCCTGGGATGCACTGTGACCATAGCCATATCACGGGCCTTACCTCTGACAAAGAGAGATCAACTACTTGGCTCAAAGTGGGTCATCGATGGCTGGACCCTCATGATGTTTCCATGAGACTATGTCTAACAAGGGGGGAAAGGACCTTCATGATGTTTCCATGAGACTATGTCTAACAAGGGGGGAAAGGACCCTCGTGATGTTTCCATGAGACTATGTCTAACAAGGGGGGGAAGGACCCTCGTGATGTTTCCATGAGACTATGTCTAACAAGGGGGGGAAGGACCCTCGTGATGTTTCCATGAGACTATGTCTAACAAGGGCAGGGAAAAGCGTGCCTCAAAGGAAACTGAAGAACCCCCTCAGGATCAAAGCAGACACCAGGGATTTAAAAAAAAATAGTGAAAGAGTAAAGATAGATGCTGTTGTTTGTAGAAGCCTAAAATACAAACAGGTCAGGACTATATATGGTGCCACAGACAGTGCCAAGGCCACCACGGACCACATGTGCACCCACAGACAGTGCCAAGAGACCACACATGTACCCACAGACAGCGCCGAGGCCACCATAGTTGACTGGGACCTAAAGCAATTATTCTCAGTCAGGCTGGCTCGTCACTATCCTTAGCAGTCTTCCATGAAGACTAAGAGCTCCCTGGTGACTAACCCTCACCTCTACCAAGAACTGAAGTAGAATCTCATCATGTAATGAGCTTAACCAAGCAGACATCACACGCGCTACTGTGGGGTGAAATGGTCTATCACTGTCGACTAGAGACAGCCTTCAGGAAAACTGCAAAAGGAATACTTTAGGGTGTGAGGTCAAGAGTTAAAATCGGAATCCTCAAAGGAACCTCCTGTTTTTTCACACCCAAGCTGGATAGTTTTGTTCTGATGCCCCCTGACAGCTGAGCTCTCATTTCACCTTGTCTCCATATTCCCGGCACCACCCCCCAAACACACCTTCACCTCCCTCAGCCTTTCTGTTTGAATACAGCCAGATCCTTGAGACTGAGCCAAGGGCTGCATCCCTGCCTGATGAGAGAACAGGCTCTTCCCACCTCCCCCTCACTGCCTACTCCCCTCACGCCAATCTCTGATGCTGCCCATAGCCCCTGCAGGTTAAGAAGAGAGGAGATTAGAAATTATCTAAATCACAACAATTCCCTGGCAGCTCTTGTATGATTGCAGGCTCTGGTGAACCAAACTGTCCAGCTGGGTAATTGAAGGAAACATATTTATTGAAATTCGCATGCTTACAGTTATACTTAGCCCCTGGATATCAGCAAAGCTGACCTGAAAGAGAATAAAAAGCCCCTTGCAGCCTTCCAAGTAATCACTCTGTACAGGCCCTCAGGGGCTTAACTCTCTGGTGTCAAGAGAGAACTTTGATTTTCCACTCTCCTGGTGCCTCTCAGCTGCTGCCAGCTGCCAGCTGGGCTGCCAGGACTCGGGCAAAATATGAAAGTGGGACCTACCAGTGTGACATTTCCCCCTCATAAAAGGCTTTGCCCAAAGGTGTCAGAAACACAGCCTTGTTGTTCAGCCTTCATTTCATGTTCCGAAAAGAGCAGGCTTTGATCAGCTGGGGAGTCTACACTGAGTGACAGATACAGTAAGTTGCCGATGGGTTTCTGGATGGAGCACCTAATACAGAAGAGCCGAGCTGTACAAGGTCACCCCGGCCCAGAATATCTCCACCAAAACAGCTAGAAATGCTTTCAGGCTACAGCAAAAATTGGGTGTGAGTGTATGTGTGTATGTGTATGTGTGTGTGTGTGTGTGTCTGTGTGTGTGTGTGTGTGTGTGTGTGTATGTGTGTGTGTGTTTAGTAGTACACTGGTGTTATTGCCCAGCTATGGAACCAGATTTAGTGTTCAAAATCTCCTAAGTCATCAAGACATGTATCCTGCCAGATGTCAAAATCCTTTCCCCAAGTTCTTGTGACCTTAACCAGGATTCCAGGAGATTTCAGTTGATAAGCCTATCCATATGGAGCATGGGGTTCCTCAGCTTAGAGTCTGGGAAGTCACCCTTGAGTTCATGGGGAGAGCGTGCCATGTGACAGTTGACAAGGGCGCTGGCAGTGTTTCCGCAGGTATTTATTGCCTCGGTTCGGCTGTCAGCAGTGCTGCTGCTAATGAGATCTCTTTCTCCTAAATGGGCCTGGTCCTGTCACCTCTGGGATGACATACAACAGGCAGAAACCAGGCTGAATAAAAACTTGTTAAGGCTTATGGGTCCCCTGGCCAGTAATGTGTATGTAGGTAATGAGACACCATAGCTCAGGTCACAAAAAATAATTTTTTTATTTTTTTTAAAGATTTTTATTTATTTAGTCTACAATATTCTGTCTGTGTGTATGCCTGAAGGCCAGAAGAGGGCACCAGACCTCATTACAGATGGTTGAAAGCTACCATGTGGTCACTGGGAATCGAACTCAGGATCTTTGGAAGAGCAGGCAATGCTCTTAACCGCTGAGCCATCTCTCCGGCCCCCCAAAAATAATTTTTTGATAAAGGTTTCTGTTGGATATGCATCCCCAAATTTGAAGATCATTCCTTGGAAATTACCTTTTTGAAAAAAAATCACTTATTGCAGTATTTCGTTTCTATTATTTGAGAATGCCATGCATACATGCCATGTGATTGATCAAATTTACTCTCATCCTCTCCCCTCCAGTCCTCCCTACCCATCCTACCACTTTTCCCTCCAAACTACATGTGCTTTTTTCTCTCCCACTGAGGCTACTTAGTGATGCCTGTGTGTACACAGGCAGAAACCAGGGTAGATTTCTCAGTGCCTGCAGGCTTGAGGCAAACTGACCCTTCCTCTGCCAGCAGCCATCAACAGAAGAACTACAAATGGCGAAGAGCTACGGGGATTTTGTTGGTTTGATGCCTTTCTTTTTTTTTTTTTTAATGGTCAACATTCTTAGCCCTCAGGAGAATGTACATTAAAACTACTTTGAGATTTTATTCTTATCCCAGTCAAACATCTAAGATAGAAGAAGAAAAAGAAGAAAGAGAACACACCGACAACAAAAATAATAATGCTGGTATGGATGCTGGGAAAGGGGAACCCCTACTTACCGTTGGTAAGAGTGCAAACTAGTGCAGCTACCGTGGGAATCATTGTGGAAGTTCCTTATAAAAAACTATAAATAAATCTATCATATGTAGTATTTCTTTTAAATCCCCAAATTTATTTGTGATATGTGAAAGTTCCCAAATAAAAGATTTAGACATGTCTGAATGTGCCTAGGATTTTTAGCATGGTTTTTAGGTGGGTTTGTTTGGTTGGGGTTTTTTGTTGTGGGCCACGCTGACCTCAAACTATTTAGCCAAAACTTGACTTTGAACTCTGGATTCTCCTGCCTCCACCTCAAAAGTGACGGGATTCCCATCTTGCACCACCATGTTTGTTTGGACCCAGGATGGTGGAGTATTTCCTGGATCCATTTTTGATCCCCAAAAGAAGATAAATGCCAGGATTTCTCAGAAAATTAGGAAACAACCTTCCTCAAGACCCAGTAATACCACTTTTGGGTAAATATCCAAAGGATGCTCAATCGTGCCACAAGGACATGTGCTCAACTATGTTCATAGCAGCTTTGTTTGTCATAGCCAGAACCTGGAAACAACCTAAATGCCCCTCGACTGAAGAATGGATAAGGAAAATGTGGTACATTTACACAATGGAGTAATATATAGCAGAAAAAAATAACGACAGCTTGAATTTTGCAGGAAAATGGATGGAATTAGAAAGCATTATTTGAGTTAGGTAACCCAGACACAGAAAGACAATTATCACACGTACTCACTCATAGGTGGTTTTTAAACATAAACCAAGAGAGCCAGCCTACAAACCACAATCCCAGAGAACTTAGACAACAATGCGGACACTAAGAGAGATTTACATAGATCTAATCTACATGGGAAGTAGAAAGTAGAAAAAGACAAGATCTCCTGAGTAAATTGGGACCTTGGGGGGAGGGTTGAAGGGGGGAGTGGAGAGGTAGGGAGGGGAGCAGAGAAAAAATGTAGAGCTCAATAAATATCAATAAAAAATGTATAAAAAAAGCAAAGGATAATCAGCCTACAGTCCACAAGCCCAGAGAAAATAGAATGCGTATCCAAAAACAGATGGGAGCAGATACAGAGATCCAGCATTTGGAGCCGCTGGCAGTGGGACCAGGATCTAACCCTAATGCATGAACTGACATTTTTGAGTCCATTCTCTATGGAGAGACACCTTACTCAGCCTAGGCACAAGGGGGAGTATAGGGGAATAGGGGACAGGACCTTTCTTGGTTCTGCCTTAATGAGTTGATGGGACAAACTTAGTTGACTTCCCAGAGGAGGCCTTACCCTCTCTGAGGTGTGGATGGGGTGGAGTGGGGAGAGGTGGGGGAAATGGGAGGAGAGGAGAGAGGGGGAATTGGGATTAGTATGCAAAAAAAAGAAAGAAAAAGAGAAAAACAAAAACAAAATTATCTGACAAAAGTAACTGAGGGAAGGAAAGATTTACTTTGGCTTAGAGTTCTAAGAGATAACAGTCCATCGTGGAGGGCAATGTATGGCTGCATTGTCAGAAGGTGGGAAAAGAGGCCATGAATTTGAAAGAGAGCATGGAGGGGTATATGAGAGTGTGTAGAGGGTGAAAGAAGAGAGAAATGATGTAATTATGTTAAAATCTCAAAAATAAAGAATTTAAAGAAAACAAAAAACCAAAAAAAAAAAAAGAAGAAGAAGATCAATGCCAGATGACACCAACCCTGTGGCCTGAGGGTGAAAATACAAACAACGGTGGCATCAGGAAGGGTGAACGCTAGAGCTCAGAGTTCTTCCGTGCAAGGAGATGTGAAGAGAAGCCAACAGCAGACCCTTCAGAGCCCAGACCCGTCCTGCATAGGGGTGGCTCGTACAACTTCCGTGGAGGAGTCCCCAGTCTGTGGCTGCAGCATGGAGCACTCGGACATTGCTATTTGAAAGGACACCTGTGTGTTGTTCTTCAGTCCTCTGTACTGGGAGTGAAGCTCATGGTTTCATTCCCCACCTCGGAGGGATTTGTTAGGTACAATGGACTGCATGAATCATCTTTAAGGGAGTTAAGAGGACAGACTGACTTCAAGGATTTCAACACAGGCTGCTGGGATAAAGATGGATATTACCAATTACCAGTTGGTTTCAGAGAGGTTCCAAAGCAGCCTTCCGGGGCCTCTCAGCCTGAACACCTTGTCAGCAACTAGTGCTGGTACAGGCATCTGAAATCCCATGTAACAAGGAAACAATTTTTTGGAAAAGTAACTTCCATTCGCTGATCCTCTCTCCAACGAGAGAGTTTGTTCTCCTTTAGGCAGGTCAAACCTACAATGTAACTCTTGGTTTATAAAGTAAGTTACAGGCTATGAAGAAGTTTTCTGGGCTGACAAAATGGCTCATCCAGTAAAGCACTTGTTGAACACGTGTGAGTTCAGGTCCTCAGAGCTGACATAACACGTCAAGCATGGCGACATTCATATAACCCTGAGGGAGGGTGAAGACAGGCAGAGCCCATGATCACAAGCAGCCAGGCAGTTTAGACAAGTCAATGAGAGGCCTCATCTCAAAAATAAAGGGGGAAAAGCCAGTCATGGTAGCACATGCCTTTGTTCTAAACACTCAAGAGACAGAGACAGGCAGATCTCTGAGTCTAAGGC